>JACBWV010000610.1:162166036-162261262 GCA_013435795.1 Chlamydomonas sp. ICE-L | reverse complement strand
CCCCCCCCCCCCCCCCCGTGGTTGCATGGACTTCACAAATGCCGGCATTAGAGCCACCAACCCAACCACAACCCGACTCCAACCACCCCAACCAAAACCACCCCTAACCCAAGGTGGACAGAGGCTTAATTCTTTGTAAGACATTTGGAGACACCACCAACCAACAAACCAACCAACCCATCCACCCCTAACCCAGCTGGGACAGAGCTGATCATCCGGCCAAAACATGTGGAGACCCCCCCCCCCCCCACCCCCCCCCACCCCCCCCCCCACAAGGTCGCATGACTTCACAAATGACGGCATTTGAGCCACCACCAACCAACCAACCACCACCACCAACCACACACCAACACCAACACCAACCAACCAACCAACCAACCAACCAACCAACCCTAACCCAAGGTGGACAGAGCTGATCCTGGGGACGACATTTGAAACTACCCACCAACCACCAACCAAACTCAACCAACCAACCACCCCTACTAACCCCAGGGGGACAGCTGATCCTTCTGAAGACATTTGTAACCACCCACCACCAACCAACCAACCAACCCCCTACTAACCCCAGGTGGACAGCTGATCATTCTGAAGACATTTGTAACCACCCACCACTCACCAACCACCAACCAACCAATTCCAACCAACCAACCACCCCCTAACCCCAGGTGGACAGAGCTGATCCTTGGGAAGACATTTGAAACTACCCACCAACCACCAACTAACCTCAACCAACCAACCAAAAACCCCAACCCCAGTGGACGAGCCCGAGCGGATCCTCCGGAACAATATTATAAGGAGACACCCCATCCGAGTCGACCATGACTTACACAAAAGCCGGCATTTTGAGCCACCACTGAATCAACCAACCACAACACCAAACCATTACACCAACACAACCAGCCCCAACCAAAACAACAACCCAACAACCACCCCTAACCCCGCCCCCCCCCCAGGTGACAGCCTGATCCTTAGCGACGAAATCTTGTAAAATACCCAACCAACGAACAAACAAACCTCAACCAACCAACCTAACCAACACCCTAAACCCAGGTTTGGAAGGTGGAAAGAAGGCTGATCACTTGGAGACATAGAATAAACCCCACAACCAACAACCAACTCAACCAACCAACCACACCCTAAACCCCAGGCTATGGACAGAGCAATGATACATTAGGGAGACTTCGGAGACCCCCATCCCGGTCGACCATGACCTTTAACAAATACCGGTTTAAGAGGCACCACCCCAACCCAATACCAATCAAAAACCACCAACCAGCCCCAACCAACCCCCCCCCATCCCATGGTGCATGCACCTTGACAAATACGAGTATTCGAGCCAAACACCACCACCAACCACAATACCCACCAACCAACCCACCAACCCCATCCCGGTCGCATGACCTTTGACAAATACCGGTATTCGAGCCACCACCCACCAACGTAACTAACACAACACCAAAAACACACAACAAAAACCCCATCACCGGCCCCGGCGGAACACTTCCGGTTAGTCGCAATGACCTTGACAAATCGCGGTATGGAGCCAACTCATCCCACACAACCACCCACCGCCCACCGACCTCCAACAACCCCAACCAACCCATCCCGGTCGCATGACCTTTGACAAATACCGGTATTCGAGCCACCACCCACCAACCAACCACCAACCACCAACCAACCCCAACCAACCCCATCCCGGTCGCATGACCTTTGACAAATACCGGTATTCGAGCCACCACCCACACCAACCACCAACCAACCCCAACCAACCCCATCCCGGTCGCATGACCTTTGACAAAATACGGGTTGTAAAATGAGCACCACCACCATCCAACCACACCACAACCAACCCACCAAACCCCCATCCCGGTCGCATGACCTTTGACAAATACCGGTATTCGAGCCACCACCACCATCCACCAACCACACACCAACACCAACCAACCAACCAACACCTGCCCCAGAAGAACAGAGCTAATCCTTCGGAAGACTTTCGGAGACCCCCCCCCAAACACCAGGTAAGTAAACCTGACTTCACACTGACGGTACTAGAGCCAGCACCACCAACACCAACACCACCAATACCAACCAACCACCCCTAACCCCAGGTGGACAGAGCTGATCCTCCGGAAAACATTTGGAGACCCCCCCCCCGGTCGCATGACCTTCACAAATGCCGGCATTCGAGCCACCACCTCAGCCCTCATGGCCTCATGCCTATCCGTTTATGCTCCCAAGGACACCGACATCTTCTTTGTGGTAAGTGTTTGTGTGCTGTGCTGTGGTGGTGGTGGTGGGGGGGGGGGGGGGGAGGGGAGGATGTGTGTGCTTGTGTAGGGTGTGTGTATGACTACACCCACAACGACATGGTGGTAGGGCCAGGCCGTCATATGGTGACTCTCCCCCACCCACCCACCAACCAACCATCACCACCCCCACGACCAACCACCACCCACCCACCAACCATGTAAGCCAGCATCTATTTCCGCTCCATGTAGGAGTACTCCCACAGCGACATGGTGGAAAGGCCAGGCAGTCCCATGGCGACTCTCCGGTGATCCTTCGAGTGCTTGATCCGGAAGCTTCTAAACTACCCCAACCGCCCAGCTGTCATCATCTACCACCACTTCAACTACATGAAAGGATCTGTGACTAGCGCGGGTCTGAGAGATGAAGCCACCCTAGTGTCGCACGAGATGATGGACCAGGGCAGCAGCCACCACCACCCACCCACCGAACATCTAACCAAACATCACCCACCCACCCACCATATAACCCAACACCCGCATCCTCTCCATATAGGAGTACTCCCACAACAACATGGTGGAAGGGCCAGGCCGTCCCATGGCCACTCTCCGGTGATCCTTCGAGTGCTTGATCCGGAAGCTTCTAAACTACCCCAACCGCCCAGCTGTCATCATCCACCACCACTTCAACTACATGAAGGGCTATGCAACTAGCCTGGATCAGAAAGATGAAGCCACCCTAGTGTCGCACGAGACGATGGACCAGGGCAGCAGCCACCACCACCACCCACCACCACCCACCCACCAACCATCTAACCCAACATCCGCACCCTCTCCATATAGGAGTACTCCCACAACGACATGGTGGAAGGGCCAGGCCGTCCCATGGCCACTCTCCGGTGATCCTTCGAGTGCTTGATCCGGAAGCTTCTAAACTACCCCAACCGCCCAGCTGTCATCATCTACCACCACTTCAACTACATGAAGGGCTATGCAACTAGCCTGGATCAGAAAGATGAAGCCACCCTAGTGTCGCACGAGACGATGGACCAGGGCAGCAGCCACCACCACCACCCACCACCACCCACCCACCAACCATCTAACCCAACATCCGCACCCTCTCCATATAGGAGTACTCCCACAACGACATGGTGGAAGGGCCAGGCCGTCCCATGGCAACTCTCCGGCGTTCCTTCGAGCGCTTGATCCGGAAGCTTCTTAACTACCCCAACCGCCCAGCTGTCATCCTCTACCACCACTTCAACTACATGAAAGGCTCTGTGACTAGCGCAGTCCAGAAAGCCGAAGCGACCCTAGTGGCGCATGAGATGATGGACCAGGGCAGCAGCCAGGGCCTGGCACACCTGAAGTCATGGAAGTATGGAGGATACGCGGAAGCCAACACAGAGCGTGATTATAATGAACCCTCGTGGTATTACGGCCTTCCTATGGTCTCGGTTAAGGCTGGCCTTTTTCACCTCATGGAAAACGGTAAGTACAGCATGTACCACTGCAATCGTACCCCTGTAGTGCTGTTGTACTACGGCCTTCCTATGGTCTCGGTTAAGGCTGGCCTTTTCCACCCCATGGAAAACGGTAAGTACAACATGTACCACTGCAATCGTACCCATGTAGTGCTGTTGTACCACGGCCTACCTATGGTCTCGGTTAAGGGTGGACTCTTCCACCTGATGGAAAACCGCAAGTTTGTCATGTACCGCTGCCCGCTTACTACTGTAGTACTGTGGCTTACCTACTGTCTCGGTTAAGGGTGGACTGTTCCATCTTATGGAAAACGGTAAGTACGTCATGTACCACTGCAATTGTATCCCTGTAGTACTGTAGTACACCTGTCGTGCTGCAGTACTACGTCCTACCTATGGTCTCTTTTAAGGATGGCCTTTTCCACCAGAAGTACATCATGCTTGCTTACTCCTGTAGTGCTGTAGTGCTGTAGTACTTACTCCTTTCACCTCATGGAAACCTGAAGTACATCATGCTCTCTTAATCCTGTAGTGCTGTAGTACTTACTACTTCCACCTCATGGAAACCGGAAGTACATCGTGATCCCTTACTCCTGTAGTGCTGTAGTACTTACTACTTCCACCTCATGGAAACTGGAAGTACATCATGCTCGCTTACTCCTGTAGTGCTGTAGTGCTGTTGTACTTACTACTTCCACCTCATGGAAACCAGAAGTACATCGTGATCCCTTACTCCTGTAGTGCTGCAGTGCTGTTGTACTTACTACTTCCACCTCATGGAAATCAGAAGTACATCGTGATCCCTTACTCCTGTATTGCTGTAGTACTTCCACCTCATGGAAACCGGAAGTACATCATGCTCACTTACTCCTTTAGTGCTGTAGTGCTTACTACTTAGACGTCATGGAAACCGGGAGTACATCATGCTCGCTTACTCCTGTAGTGCTGTAGTGCTGTAGTACTTACTAATACCGCTCCTGCTACTTCTATACTGGCTCCTGCTGTAAGATACCGCTTGGTGGAGCGTGGTTTTCAGGGAGACCTGTCTTCCCGCGGTAGAGAACGGGCTGCTACTTTACCAGGCCAGTGTTACCATGGGGGCCTGCCTGTGGCAATGGTACACTAGGGTTGACAGCGACCGCGAACACTGAAATGCACCCGTAGGGATTCAAACCCAGCATCTTCTTCAGTCCAGCAAAATGATCAACCATTGAACCATTCGCCAAAACAGGATCTCGCAACTGCTAAAGAAATACATAGTACACTTTATGCAGACTTTATGACAAGGTTGAGGGGACCAGCCCGTTTGCTTGCACTGGGGCAAACCACCAATATCGCTTCTGCTATATAACCTATTTAAATGATCGCTTTACAGAGTTAGACAGCTTCTTGGTGTACCGTCCACGTTTTGTCTCAGACCCCTACACCCAACCCAACACACCAACACATCCAACACCCAACACGGCCCCACTCCCAACACGCACCAATCACCAACCCAATACCCAACACATCCCTCCTGTTTCAGAGTTGGAGGCTTTATGATGTACTGTCCGCGTTTTATCTCAGACCCCTAAACCCAACACACCAACACACCCAACACCCAACACAGCTTCACTCCATACACCCTCCAACCCAACACCCAACACAACCCCAATTTTTCAGAGTTAGACGGCTTCATGGTGTACCGCCCTCGTTATGTCGCGGACCCCTACACCCCAGGGCTCGAGTTGGCTGACCTCGACCCACGGTTGCAGAACCACTCTTTCTACTGGGACTTTGGTTAGTTGGGGTGGGTGCGTGAGCCCTTGGGTGAGTTGGGTGGGTGCGTGAGCGGGTGGGGGCGAGGATGGGGGGGGGAGGGGGCGGGGAGCGGGTGAGGATGGGGTGCAGGGTGAGTAGGTGGGTGAGGATGGGGCGAGGAGCGGGGGGGGTTGAGGATGGGGGGTGGGGGGTGATAGGGGGGGCGGTGGGGGGGCTAGAGGCAATGTACTCAAAGGCTGGAGGCTGCTTACGGCGAGGATGGGGTGCAGGGTGGGTGGGTGAGCGGGGTGGAGATGGGGGTACAAGGTGGGTGGGTGCGCAGGTGGAGATGGGGGTGCAGGGTGGGTGGGTGGGGATGGGGTATTACAGGGGGGTGGGTGGAGATGGGGTGTACACGGGTGGGTGGGTGGGTGGAGATGGGGTACAGGGTGGGTGGGAGGGTGAGTGAGCTGGTGTGGAGATTGGGAATTGGGTGGGTGGGTGGGTGGGTGAGCCGGCGCGTGGAGATGGGGTACAAGGTGGTGGGTGGAGTGGAGCGTGGGGTGGAGATGGGTACAGGGGGGTGGTGTGGGTTGAGCAGGTCTGGAGATGGGGTCGCAGGGGGGGTGGGTGGGTGGAGCGGGCGGTGGCGATGGGGTACCGGGTGGGGGTGGAGTGAGCAGGTGGAGATGGGATGAAGGGGGTGGGTGGAGATGTGTAAAGGGTGGGGGGGTGAGGGGTGGAGATGGGGTACAGGGTGGGTGGGGCGGTGAGCAGGTGAGATGGGGGTGCAGGGTGGTGGGTGGAGTGGGGTACAGGGTGGTGGTGAGCGGGGAGGTGGGTGAGATGGGGTACAGGGTGGGTGGTGAGCGGTGGAGAGGGGTACAGGTGAGGTGGGTTGCGTGAGAGGATGGAGATGGGGTGCAGGGTGGTAGTGGGGGATGAGTGGGTGGAGATGGGGGGGGGGTTACAGGGTAGGGGGTGGGTGAGTCGGGTGGAGGATGCGGGGTACAGGTGGGTGGGGGAGCAGGTGGAGATGGGGTGCAGGGTGGGTGGGGTGAGCGGGTGGGCGAGGATGGGGTAGAGGGGTGGAAAGGGATGACGGTGGGGGGGGGGGGGGGGGGGGGGGGGGGCAATGTACTGTAGGCTTTATGCAATGTACTCTAGGGCTGGAGGCGTCTGACCGTGACCCACGGGTGCACAACCACTCTTCCCACTGGGACTTGGGTGCGTGGGTGGGGTGGGTGATGATGAGGTGCAGGGTGGGTGAGCAGGTGGAGATGGGGTACAGGGTGGGTGGGTGGGTGATGATGAGGTGCAGGGTGGCTGTGGGCGAGGATGGGGTACAGGGTTGGTAGGTGAGCAGGTGGAGATGGAGTGCAGGGTGGGTGGGTTGGTGAGGATGGGGTGCAGGAGTGGAAAGGGGTGGTGGTGGGGGTGGGGGCAATGTGCACTTGGGCTTGAGGCTGCTGACCTTGACCCCAGGTTGCGGAACCCCCCAGGAACCACCCAGGGCAGTACATGATACACTGGTAAATGATCACACTAATACATGATACATGATCACACTCATACATGATACATGATCACACTCATACATGATACATCATCACACTCATACATGATACATGATCACACTAATACATGATGCATTGGTAAATTATGACACGAATGCATGATGCACTGATAGATGGTCACAAACATACAGGTCATCCCGATGGCAACGCCAGCTTCTGAGCTGGCAGCTCAGGTTGTCCAGGATGCCGCCGCCTCTCTCAAGCCAACACAATAGACTGCCTCTCTCAAGCCAACACAATAGAATGCTCTCTCAAAGAGCCAAACACAATAGACTGCTCTCTCAAGCCAACACAATAGACGATCTCTCAAGCAACACAATAGACTGCCTTCTCTCAAGCCAACAAATAGACTGCCTTCTCAAGGCCAAAACACAATAGACTGCCTCTCTCAAGCCACACAATAGAATGCTCCTCAAGCCAAACAAAGACTGCCTTCTCAAGCCAACACAATAGACTGCCTCTCTCCAAGCCCAACACAATAGACTGCCTCTTCTCAAGCCAACACAATAGACTGCCTCATCTCAAGCCACACCAATAGACTGCCTCTCTCAAGCCCACACAATAGACTGACCTCTCTCAAGCCAACACAATAGACTGCCTCTCCTCAAGCCAAACAATAAGACTGGCCCTCTTCAACGCCAACACAATAGACTTGCCTCTCTCACGCCAACACAATAGACTGCCTTCTTCTCAAGCACAACACACATAGACTGCCTCCTCTCAAGCCAAACACATAGATGCCTCTCTCAAGCCAACCAATAGACTGCCTCTCTCAAGCCAACACAATAGACTTGCTCTCCAAGCCAACCCACAATAGACTGCCTTCTCAAGCAACACAATAGACTGCCTTCCTCTCAAGCAAACACAATAGACTGCCTCTCTCAAGCCAACACCATAGATGCCCTCTCTTCAAGCTAACACAATAGACTGCCTCTCTCAAGCCAACACAATAGACTGCCTCTCTCAAGCCAACACAATAGACTGCCTCTCTCAAGCCAACACAATAGACTGCCTCTCTCAAGCCAACCAAAATCAGACTGCCTTCTCTCAAGGCCAACCACAATAGACTGCCTCTCCAAGCCAACACAATAGATGCCTCTCTCAAGCCAACACATAGACTGCCTCTCTTCAGCCAACACAATAGTACTGCCCTCTCAAGCCAACAATCAGACTGCCTCTCTCAAGCCAACACAATAGATGCCTCTCTCAAGCAAACACAATAGACTGCCTCTCTCAAGCAAACACAATAGACTGCCTCTCTCAAGCCAACACAATACAGAAAACAGAGTGTGCCACTTAGTGCACTTTCATGGTGCAGGTCAACCTGATGGCAACGCTGGCTACCAAGAAATGGGAGAGCTGGCAGCTCAGGTTGTCCTGGATGCTGCCGCCTTGCACAAGTCCCTGAAGCCTACGTGGCCTATCCCTGGACTTTCACATACATACATACATATATATTTATTTAGCCCCTCCTATCACGCTTGGGCAAGTCCCTTCAACATATTTGGCCTACCACTGGACTAACAACATACGTACGTACATACATACTTACATACATACATACATACATACATACATACATACATGCATGCATACATACATACATACATACATACATATATACATACAGGTCATCCCGATGGCAACGCTGGCTACCGAGCAATGGGTGAGCTGGCAGCCCAGGTTGTCCTGAATGCCGCCGCCTCTCTCAAGTCCAAGCCCTTGACCGCTTAGGAGGAGGCAGACGTGCTTGCCCCCCTCCCGGCCCCTATGCTGCCTATGAATTATCAATCAGAGGAAGAGACTTGTCTCGTCAACACCACCCTCTCTCAAATCTCTAAAATCTCAAAGCCTCTCTCAAGCCAACACAATAGACTGCCTTTCTCAAGCCAACACAATAGACTGCCTCTCTCAAGCCAACACAATAGACTGCCTCTCTCAAGCCAACACAATAGACTGCCTCTCTCAAGCCAACACAATAGACTGCCTCTCTCAAGCCAACACAATAGACTGCCTCTCTCAAGCCAACACAATAGACTGCCTCTCTCAAGCCAACACAATAGACTGCCTCTCTCAAGCCAACACAATAGACTGCCTCTCTCAAGCTAACACAATAGACTGCCTCTCTCAAGCCAACACAATAGACTGCCTCTCTCAAGCCAACACAATAGACTGCCTCTCTCAAGCCAACACAATAGACTGCCTCTCTCAAGCCAACACAATAGACTGCCTCTCTCAAGCCAACACAATAGACTGCCTCTCTCAAGCAAACACAATAGACTGCCTCTCTCAAGCCAACACAATAGACTGCCTCTCTCAAGCCAACACAATAGACTGCCTCTCTCAAGCAAACACAATAGACTGCCTCTCTCAAGCAAACACAATAGACTGCCTCTCTCAAGCCAACACAATAGACTGCCTCTCTCAAGCCAACACAATACAGAAAACAGAGTGTGCCACTTAGTGCACTTTCATGGTGCAGGTCAACCTGATGGCAACGCTGGCTACCAAGAAATGGGAGAGCTGGCAGCTCAGGTTGTCCTGGATGCTGCCGCCTTGCACAAGTCCCTGAAGCCTACGTGGCCTATCCCTGGACTTTCACATACGTACATACATATATATTTATTTAGCCCCTCCTATCACGCTTGGGCAAGTCCCTTCAACATATTTGGCCTACCACTGGACTAACAACATACGTACATACATACATACTTACATACATACATACATACATACATACATGCATACATAAATACATACATACATACATACATACATACAGGTCATCCCGATGGCAACGCTGGCTACCGAGCAATGGGTGAGCTGGCAGCCCAGGTTGTCCTGGATGCCGCCGCCTCTCTCAAGTCTAAGCCCTTGACCGCTGAGGAGGAGGCAGACGTGCTTGCCCCCCTCCCGGCCCCTATGCTGCCTATGAATTATCAATCAGAGGAAGAGACTTGTCTCATCAACACCACCCTCTCTCAAATCTCTCAAATCTCAAAGCCTCTCTCAAGCCAACACAATAGACTGCCTCTCTCAAGCCAACACAATAGACTGCCTCTCTCAAGCCAACACAATAGACTGCCTCTCTCAAGCCAAGACAATAGACTGCCTCTCTCAAGCCAACACAATAGACTGCCTCTCTCAAGCCAACACAATAGACTGCCTCTCTCAAGCCAACACAATAGACTGCCTCTCTCAAGCAAACACAATAGACTGCCTCTCTCAAGCCAACACAATAGACTGCCTCTCTCAAGCCAACACAATACAGAAAACAGAGTGTGCCACTTAGTCCACTTTCATGGTGCAGGTCAACCTGATGGCAACGCTGGCTACCAAGAAATGGGAGAGCTGGCAGCTCAGGTTGTCCTGGATGCTGCCGCCTTGCACAAGTCCCTGAAGCCTACGTGGCCTATCCCTGGACTTTCACATACATACATACATATATATTTATTTAGCCCCTCCTATCAACATATTTGGCCTACCACTGGACTAACAACATACGTACATACATACATACTTACATACATACATACATACATACATACATACATACATACATACATACATACATACATACATGCATGCATACATAAATACATACATACATACATACATACATACAGGTCATCCCGATGGCAACGCTGGCTACCGAGCAATGGGTGAGCTGGCAGCCCAGGTTGTCCTGGATGCCGCCGCCTCTCTCAAGTCCAAGCCCTTGACCGCTGAGGAGGAGGCAGACGTGCTTGCCCCCCTCCTGGCCCCTATGCTGCCTATGAATTATCAATCAGAGGAAGAGACTTGTCTCATCAACACCACCCTCTCTCAAATCGCATCAGGTTGGGTCATTTGTTTGCTTGGTGTGGTGTGTGGATGTGAATGGTGTGGTGTGTGGTGTGTCGATGCTATACACAGGAGGTACTTGGGGGGTGGGGGTGGCGGTGGGGGCGCATATCCCCTCCCAGCCCCCATGCTGCCTATGAACTATCAATTTGAGGAAGAGGCCTGTCTCATCAACACCACCCACTTTCAACTCGCATCAGGTGGGGTTCTGATGTAAATAAATAGTACGCCTTGTTACGAGGCGTGAGGTAAAGGGGGCCAGCCCGTTTGCTTTCACTGGGGCCGACCACCAAGTTCTGATGTATTCTTTGTTTGCTTGGTGTTGTGTGTGGATGTGTTTGGTGTGTTGTGTTTGGTGTCGATGCTGTACAGAGGCGGTACTTGGGGGGTGGGGTGTTGATGGTGGTTGAGGTGGAGGTGGGGGTGCATATCCCCTCCCAGCCCCCATGCTGCCTATGAACTATCAATCCGAGGAAGATACATGTCTTATCAACACCACCCTCTCTCAAATCGCACCAGGTGTGAAGGGCTACATTTTTTTCTTATATTATCTGTGTGAGTGTGTGCCCACCTACCACCACAACAACCACCACCCAACCACCACCAACCAACCACCACCAACCAACCACAACAAGCACCATCTAACCACCACCGCATCCATTTTCCAGCGAACCAAGGTTGGGACTGGACTGATGAAGGTTGCGGCAAGTGGGGGTGGGTGGCCACCAAAGTTAACCACCACAACCACCACCACCACAACTACCACCACCACAACAACAACCACCACCACAACTACCACCACCACAACTACCACCACCACCACCACCACCACAACTACCACCACCACCACCACCACAACAACCACCACCACAACTACCACCACCACCACCACCACAACAACAACAACAACCACCTCCACCACCACCACAACAACCACAACAACAACCACCACCACAACCACCACCACCACAACAACCACAACAACCACCACCACCACAACTACCACCACCACCACAACAACCACCACCACCACCACAACAACCACCTTCACCACAACCACCACCACAACAACCACCACCACCACAACTACCACCACCACAACCACCACCACAACCACCATCTAACCACCCCCACCCCCACCATCTAACCGCCACCGCATCCATTTTCCAGCTAACCAAGGTTGGAACTGGACTGATGAAGGTCGCGGCAAGTGGGGGTGGGTGGCCACCGAAGTAGGCTCCACGTTGAACCTCAAGTTCAACACCATGACACAACATGCTGCCACGGAATCGGCTTACAAGAACCATCTGGTGCGTTACATTACATTACATGTTAAAGTCTACTTGACACCGCGAGGGTGTATGAGACTCTGTGCTTTAAACAAAAAGAAAAAAGCACCCACAAAGCAAAAGAAGCATTACATCAGGGGTGTGTCGAGGACAAACAAACCAAACTCCCAACCCAGCGTTGATTAGTGATGTATGCCTAGGGGTCAGCTATGTTAAATAATATTGGTGAATAGATAATATTATATCATAAAAGTCGGACGAGCCTTCTCACCAGAATTTCTAATTTATTTGAAACACTAATATTATTTTGACACCGTAATAATATTAGTTGATATTTGTTTTCAAACACTAATATTAGTTGATATTTGTTTTCAAACACTAATATTAGTTGATATTTGTTTTCAAACACTAATATTAGTTGATATTTGTTTTCAAACACTAATATTAGTTGATATTTGTTTTCAAACACTAATATTAGTTGCCGTTCCCTAAGTATGCCTGATGTATGCCTTCATGATCTCTGTAGCACGAACTCAAGGCCTTTTCTTTTCAAGCCCTTCCTATACGGTTGGGCAAGTCCCTTAAGCCTATTTTGCCTACCCCTGGACTGTAACATACTTACATGCCTTGTCAGCGACAGCTGGTTACAGCAACAATAATAGTAGTACAATAATATAATAACCTGGGCAGCAAAAATACCGCTTCACAAAATTTGACGGTAATTCCGAGGGGGTTTGTAATACTTTGTAGTTTTGTATTTGACGTTTTCAGGGGAATCTAGTTTGTCGTTACACATTTGACGCTTTGAATTTAAATACAATTCATGAATGCAACTGAATGATTCTACTCGAACATGTAACACTGGTTCGTGGCCTGTTCTAGAGAGCACAATACAGGCAGGGATTTGTGTTTCCGCTATACATAGCGATCGCTAGTTTTCAACCCGTTTCAGCGAAATAATCACTACAAAAAAGTATTAAAAAAATCTGTTTTTTCGTTTGCCCTAAATGGCCCTAAAATTCTATAAAACCTATAGAAAGCACTAAATGCTGTCCCTGGAGAAGGCCATAAACCATATAGCTAGGAAAACCCCACTTTCAGATTTGAAAAACAAATCACCGAATACAGCCTTGCAACGACATTGTGTACCGGTACAGTCATCCATATGTACCGTACCAGGATGTATAAGTGTACCGGTACAGTCATCTCCGGTATTTGTCCAGGTGCGCAGGAGTGTGGTGTTGGTAGTAGTGCCCATACTTCCCATACCCTATTTACTCTGAAGGTGAGCAGCTTGAAAGCTGATACAGTAGACCATGTGCCCTAAGCAGTATAAATACAAATGCCGTTAGCATCGTTAGTCACTAGAGTACATGCTTATGGCATCTATAAATACAAATGCCGTTAGCATGCCGTTAGTCACTAGAGTACATGGCATCTGCAAGTCCATTATCTCCCGATCACCTTGTCGGAACATCTCCTACAGGTGGTCCGGCAGTGGCGAAGTCAGGAAGGTGGTTGGGTGGGTGGGGGGAAGTGTGTGTGTGTGTGTCTGAGGGTGTGCTTGAGGGTGTGTGTGTGAAGGTGTAGAGAGCAGGTACAACATTTTGTCAAATTGGTCAGCGCTTCAAGCGCACAAACGTCAAATAGGTCGGCGCTATTTACTGCAAAAAGCGCAAAAACTGCGCGCCGCGCCCACAGGGGGTTGAAAAAACTGTGCGAAACGTGGGAGTACATGGTTATAGCATCTGCAAGTAGGGAAGAGAGTACTCTGCATTGAGGCCATACCATTATCTTGCTCAGCATATTTTACTTGCTGCTTTGTCTTCGCCGACACAAACAAACAAACAAAAGTCCATCAGGGAATATATTGAGGGGCTGTGCCATGCAATCTGGGAAAGGCAAGGTTGTCGAGCGCTTCTGCTTTTCGTTGAGCCGGCAGGTCTCTAGGAGGTTAATGGAGCCAAAACCCTAACATCGCCCTGGTAAACGGGTTGACATTTTTTCCATTGCGGAATATAGTATAAGGCTTGATTTGACGGGTGCTCCTGTCAAATTAAAGAGTTATTTTTTGCTGTTGGTACGGTCATCATGATAATACGACACTAACAACAATGATGATACTACTAATAATAATAATAATCATAATCATAATAATACAGTATCCATACCTTGCTACAGAAACAATAATCACAACAACTATAACAACAGCATCAACAACACCATCAACAGCAGCACAAACGCCATTCAAACTGAATCCTCGGTGTCGCTGGTTTGTGTAGGGAGACCCATCTCCTGGGGTGAAAACCCTTTCACAACGTAAACAAAAATCTGGGGTGAAAATCCTTCCACAACTAAAGCAAAAATCAACAGGTCGGCATCAGTGTGCCCAACCTGAAGAGCTATGAGCACATGGAAGAACTTCAAAACGACAAGTAAAGCAATTGAAACAAAAACATTAACAACAACAACAACAACAACAACAACAACAACAACAACAACAACATCATCATTATCAACGTCATCATCATCAACATCATCAACATCAACATCAACGTCCTCATCATCGTCATCATCAACATCAACACCCTCATCATTATCAACATCAACACCCTCATCATCATCAACATCAACACCAACACCCTCATCATCATCATCAACATCATCAACGTCATCATCATCATCATCAACATCATCAACAGGTCGGCATCAGTGTGCCCAACCTGAAGAGCTATGAGCACGGCACATGGTCATGGTCATGGCCACCGTGAATTGAGTGAGTGGATGCACGTGCGAGGAGTTGCTCATCGACGCAAGCACACAAGATCAGAGAACAACTTCAACAACTAAACGACGAGTACAGCCATTAAAACAAAAACATCAACAACAAAGTCATCATCAACGTCATCACCATCACCACCATCATAATCATCAACAGCATCATCATCACCATCACCACCATCATCAACATCAACAGCATCATCAGCATCACCATCAACAGCATCATCATCACCATCACCACCATCATCACCATCAACAGCATCATCAGCATCACCATCAACAGCATCATCATCACCATCACCACCATCATCACCATTAACAGCATCATCATCATCACCATCAACAACAACAACATCGTCATCACCATCATTATCATCAACAACAGGTCGGCATCAGTGCGTTACACCTGAAAAGCTATGAACACATGGGCATGGCCACCGTGAGTGGATGCACATGCAAGGAGATGCTCATTGACGCAAGCACACAAGATCAGAGAACAACTTCAACTACAAAACGACAAGTACAGCAATTGAAACAAAACATCTACAACATCATCATCATCAACGTCATCATCATCACCATCACCACCATCATCAACAGCATCAACAGTACCATCATCATCAACATCATCATCATCATCACCAACAGGTCGGCATCAGTGTGTCATACCTGAAGAGCTATACGCACATGGGCATGGCCACCGTGAACTGTGTGAGTGGATGCACGTGCGAGGAGTTGCCCATCGACCCCACGACCCATAGATACAGAACAACTTCAACTACAAAAATGACAAGTACAGCCATTAAAAAAAACATAAACAACATCATCATCACCATCATCATCACCAACAGGTCGGCATCAGTGTGTCCCACCTGAAGAGCTATGAGCACATGGGCATGGCCACTGTGAACTGTGTGAGTGGATGCACGTGCGAGGAGTTGCTTATCGACGCAAACACACAAGATCAGAGCTCGCAGCTTCGCATGCAGACCCACAAGGTTTCCCAGAGTGAAGAGTGCGAGATTTCCCTCACAGTAGTGGAGGCCACTAATGACCCCCTTGGTGGGCACAAGTTCAAGGTGGGCGGCATCATGGTGGCTGAAGACTTGACGATGGAGGAACACTCCGCATTCAATGCTTGCATCCCTGGGGAGGGCAACTGCTTGGGGCCTCGAGTGGGTGACTAGGGTTAATTGTGTGGATGGAGGTTGCTGGAGTTCCAGGGAAAGGGGGGTTGGAAAATATTATCAGTCAGCCAAGCCGCGCTCATCGATTGCCGGTCAATTTATGAAGTATCCTATGCTCTAAATCGCCCTAAATTGCCGCAGGTCTGAAGTCTTATCCACCCCATCCAACTTTACTAAAGGGGGGGGGGGACAGAGTTAGGGAAACGGGAGAAGACCGAAACGAGAGATTTATCGATCTGGATGAAGCTTACAAGACCGGAAGGTGCACTTGAGGCTGCACCAACGGGGGTAGAACAGGAACCCTAAGGTAACATTCAAAGGAGATCGGCAGACAGGGAGACCCATAGAACAGCTAACGCCGACATTAGCTAGAGATTTTGTCATTGACGCTACCGGTACTTCCGGTAAGTCCGAAATAGCCCAGAATAACCTGGACTAGACAGAAAAACAGTCTTTGTATATTGTAGGAGTGGCACCACCATTCGAACTGACTCCTCCGTGTCGCTGGTTTGTGTCGGGAGACCCACCTCCTGGGGTGAGAGTCCTTTCACAACTTAAAAAAAAAAACTGAAATAGCCATCGAGCCATTTCGAGCAGCCATCTCTAGCACAACTCCCATTTCGAGCAGTGTGTCATCGCTTGCACAAAATGGGTGCGAGCCATTTCGAGCACTACTGCCATTTCGATCAGTGCATCATCGCTTATTCGGGTATTAAGCCCTTCGAAAAGCCCTTTGTCGCCCTAAAACTCATGTCGGTCCGAGCAGCAAATCTGATATGTATGTATGTTACAGTCCAGGAGTATGCCAAAGAGGCCAAAGGGACTTGCCCAACCGTAGTAGGAAGGGCTTAAAAAGAAAAAGCGCTGCTGAACTGAACCCCAAACAATCGTTTTACCGACGGGGGCCCTGCGTTGGTGCTACAGTGATCATTTAAATCTTATTGCACTGGCCTGTCACTGGGTGAATATCTGCCCCATATAGATATTCCCCCATTGACATCTGTTAGCATCTGGGTTAGCATGATGAATTCCAGCTTTGCCTTGGTCGCTAGCACCTCGATGATGGAGCCCTTCATGAGGGGAAGCTTTAGGGGGAGCATGCTGCCGACGGTGGTGGCGGAGCTGATGCCAGAGGGGCGGTCTCCGTCGGGGCCAAGATGGCATTTGTGAAGTGCTTTGGGTTGGTCCTGGAGTGTGTGTGTGTGGGGGGGGGGGGGGGGTATGGCATCTGGGGGCATATAGCTAACAGATGTCACTGGGGGAATATCTAGAACATCTATTAGCTACTTCATCGTGATGGTCAGATCGTACATAGTTGCCACAAAAGTCAGTAGGATGCATAAGAAGACTTTCATAAACAGGTAGTACCGTAGTTTGCCTGGGTTGTTTGCGCTAAGTTTAGCTAAATTATATTACAACTAATAGGGCTAATTGAGCTAGTAGGGCTAATTTTGTCAGCGACAGATGATTACTAAGCCGATCGTTTTGTTCTGAGAATGGGGCTATCATGGCATGATTCATGGCTATGTTTTGAGCTACTTTTCAAGTCATTCTGAGAACCTCATTTAGGGGGGGGGGGGGGGGGGGGGGGTCAGCCCTCCTCGGGGTCCTATCAAGTCTCTGGTTCGAACCTCAACGAGGTCATCTGGGCCCACCCGGAGGGTCGTCGACCGGCATGGTAACTGGACTCTAGGTGTGATGTAAGCTCGTCCATCGCAAACTTACGAGGCGGGTCCCGTAATACCCACTGGGCACGTCCTTAGAGGTCATTCTGTGGCAATTCTTGGATGTTCAAATTTTCAATTTTCATTTTCGTGTTTACTAAGTGGCGAACTGTTATCTAACTGATATCGACCTGAACTAACAGAACAAGCTGATAAACTCGAAGCCAAAGCCGCCTTTCGAATTCAGATTTAAAATTCAGATTGTATTTGATCCCTCTTCTCTGTGCTGTGCTCTTCCGCCATGTCTGGATCCGGATCTGCTGATGCGGTTTCTACTGCCACCCGTTACCTCGACAGTGATGGGAAACAAAAGCATATGGGAGTCAAGTTGTATCCTCGCGATCTGTATGCGAAGCTGAAGAGCAAGACTCGCAAGTATGAAACCCACTTCCGCATTGTATAGGAGGAGCCCTCCATGGCAGTAGTGCTCGAGTGCAAGACCTGTGCAGCTAAGATTTCCTGCGCCAATCCGTCAGCTTCTACCAGGGATCACATCAGCCATTGCGGTTCCCGCAAAATAGAATTTTGCGAGGAAGACAGTGACGTAGTAGTTCCCTAAAGTCATGTGTAATTAAAATATTTATGTAACTAATGTATGCCTTGCTAGTTCGCTCTGTTTTTTCTTTCTACTCTTGAATGTGCCTTTTCTTTCTCTTTCTGGAGTTTACCTCGTGGACCAGGTTCTGAGGGGAATTTGGCCTATACCCTGACTGTTATAATACAGTACAGCTATTCAGACGATGTTCGGGCTCCACTGACTATGTAACTGTCAGTGTGGTCCTGTGGTCTACGAAATATCATACACTCGGGAGGTCGGCGGTTCGATTCTCGCCAGGACCACCTGAGTCTGGGCCAGGGAATTCAGTGTACCGCCTCATGTCGTACGAAATATCACGATATATCGTACGGTAATAGACCACGATACTACCGTGTTTTCTATCTCCCTCGGTATTGGTTCGTTTGACTTGATTTAAGTGTATGGACGTGTAAACGGTATTTCCTGTTATAACCCCTTGGTCTTATACTGTATTTCCCAAAAAAGGGTATAAAAATATCGTACGGTATCGATACCGTACGATATATATATATATATATCACGATATATCGTACGGTAATTGAAAATACCGTACGATATTGACAGCCCTACTAATATGTCTAGATTTATAACTTCCTCCCCCTACCTAAAGGTGGAAACTGATAGATGGAAACGTTCAATTGTTCCTTGGAAGGATGGAGTGTGTCACCTTAGTGATTATGGAACAGTTCAAGATGAACACCATGTGGTCTTCGAATTTACTGACGAAGCCGTGCTGAATTCGAGGAGGAAGTATCAGGGCCTGATTTCCCTATCTGAGAGCAAGATTATTCCTCTACATTACCTTATGTGCAATCCAGAAGATGAAGGTCGAGAGAAGCCTCCTCTGTTCATCCATGAATGTGTGAAAAGACTGGGTCAAGTTTTTTTCTTGTAGGTACGACTAGTTTTTACTGTACTGTTATTTTGTTTAACAGAGGAGAAAAAAATGAAAATTTGATTTGCTCGAGTCTACATTTTCCAGGTAATACGGTAATGTTTTTACTACCAAAGACGGCGAGCAGCCAAATTGCTAGCTGATGCTACTTAACCAAAAGTTCAAGTTCCCATGCAGGTTTGTTTTACATGCTGCGAAACACCACATATTTTGGTGGGTGTAGGTGCATCGCATATCTAAACATGTCATGATGTACGTTTTGAAGTCCCCTGGGACAACCCTGCTCCTAGGATGTGACTCCCACCACTTCAACATTTGCCTGGTAAGAACAGTACTGTCGAGGACAGCAAGCAGCCAAATTGCTGGTTCATGCTTGACACCAAGTTATTACCACACGCAGTGGTGGCAGACATTCTTAGGTGTGGCCTCATGGGCAATTCGCAGTATCCTCAAGACAGATCCGTTTACAACTGTGAGTGACCAAGCGAAGAGGCTTCGTCGCTCGAGAGGGGTATTTACACATTATATTTACACTTGGTGAACAAAATGGCCTATGTGGGTGGCACTGAGATTTGGATCATATATCTTGTGGGATTACCTATCTCCGTCTACCAGCCTCAGCGCACTGCCAGTAGGCCAGCATCCGGACGCTAAGTATGTCGGCACGTTGGCCGTAAAAACAGCAAGCTTTATGAATTGATTGTGCTACTGCCAAAGACGGCAAGCAGCCTAAAAAGGCTGGAGCCGTGTAACCAAGTTCAAGTTAAGCTAGCGGTTTAGTTGAGCTGTCCGTACCAGAGGCCAGTGATCTTAATGTCCTTGGCAGGCTTGGCTCCCAGATCAGTGTCGGAGGGCTGGATGGACTCAAAGACACCAGCAATCTCGCCAGTGGCGACATCTACCTTGGCAACAGAGAAGACAGCGGTTCCCCTCAGGGCAACGGTGCTCTTGGTGTTCTCCTTGGCCAGCTCCTCAGTGTCCGCAGCGGCGGGCAGAGCAATGGCATTATCGTAACCGGTGGATCCACCGCGGCCCTGAGGGAAGGTGAATGTGGCAGCAATGTTAAAAGAAAGTTTGGCAGGCATGATGGGTTGGACAGCCATGCACACGTTACATGTAAATGTAAGAAGTCTGCAAGGCATGTGGGAGGTATTTTTCCTTGGTTTAGAAAGAGGTGCTCCAGTTTCTGGAGGAAGTTTGATCACTGATGATGAGGACTTACATTCAGATTGTTCCGTTGCAACAATAATCAAGGGACTTGCTCGTCATGTTCTATGTTGTCAACGTCCGGCAAATGAGAAATACCTGACGTCAACATGGGGCATGACGAGCTCTTCAACTAGCTAATAATTAACCAATAATTAACCAATAATTAAGGGACTTGCTCAGCATGCTCTTATGTTGTCCGGGTCAGGCAATTCAATAGTACCTGACATCGGCATGGGGCATGACATGCTTGTTGAGCAGTCACCTAGCACCATTAAGAAAGGGACTGGCTCTTCATGCTCTATGTTGTCATCGTCAGGCAATAACATGCATGACATGCTTGTTGTGCAGTCACATAGCACCAATAAGAAAGGGAATTGCTTGCCATGCTCTATGTTGTCATCATCAGGCAATCACATGCATGGCATGCTCGTTGAGCAGTCACATACAGTCAAATGGCACCAATAATAAGGGAGCCTGCTTGTTATCATCCAACTTAAAAAAAACAGACAATTCACAAAAGGGGGCTGCAATGGATGAGGCCGCTGTGGGCCTGCCTTCAGAAATACAGAAAATCAACATGGAACATGTCCAGCTCATCAAGCAGTCTCGCAGCACCAATAATTAAGGGCCATTCAGCCTAGTCAACAGGCCAATAATCATCCCTTCCTTTCAACCAAATATCTGAAACCAGTGTCTTTCCTTGACCACACATTAAAGGCAAGGACACACGTCACTACCACAAGACATGGAGTGCATGAGCAGTACTCAAATCGTGCAGTTGTTCCAGCTGCAGCATCTTCTGCAAAAATAAGGGCAACCGATACCATTACAAAACCAAGACTGATAAATATTCAGGAAACATACTGTACATACAGGTGAAGAGACAAACCATGGAGTCAAAAAAGGGTCCACTGTAATAGGGTACCCATAACCATACACGACCAGCAACAGAAAAATTTGCAGGTAAATGAGTATATAAACGCAGGTATATATATCCAGGTACATTAGTATATAAACGCAGGTATGTGTATACTCAGGTACGAGATTCATGTACCTGTCCAGGTACACGAGTATATCACAGGTATATATTAAGGTAAATGAGACATACCTTACTCAAAGCTAGTATTCAAAACTCAATAGGCAGCTAAAATAAAAGAGGGCTGCCTAATACTCGCGGGTACCTTTCTTACTGGCCCCCTCCTGGGCCCCTAGGGAGGGGTCCCACTTGAATGCCCAAAAGCTCAAGTTCAAAGTTTTGAATTTTGAAATTTTGAGGTCCAACAAAGAGGATCCGCGGTTCGAGGGGACCCATTTCCGTGTTTGACCAACGACCGACATTTGGTTACTGATTATATATACAGGCGATGAGGCATACCTTGGGGTCCAAGAAAGAGGATCCACGGTAAGAGGGCACGTTGAAGTCGCCAGAGAAGGAGTCAAGGGTGCCCTTGGCCTCCAACTGCTTGATGGTGAAAAGGAAAGCCACACGCTCTCCTCCGGGCAGCTGCACAGTGGTGGCGGCGTAGTCAATGCCGTCATCCTCCTTGAACTCGACGGAGCCGTTGGGACCGACAGTGAAGTCACCAGTGATCTGAATGAGTGGGGAGCAGGGCAAGGGGGTTAGGACATAAAAGGGTGGTGGGTGCGAGGATGGGATGTTTGCAGATGTGAGGATGCTACCATGGAAATTGGGATTTTAGCAAGGGCAAAGAGTCAAGTAAGGAGTCAAGGGCATGGTGTGAACACAGTAGGACAGCATATAGGGAAACTCACAGCGTCCAGGGTGTAGGTCAAGCGGGTCATCAGCTTGGTGGGGACAAAGTTAGACTCTCCGTCTTTGTACTGGGACTCCTCCTTCACGGTGAAAGAGGTGGGCTCCATGCAGAAGTTCTGCATCTTGTACTTTCCAGGCTTGAGGTCACTGACCACAGAGGTTCCGGAAGACAGGACAGGGCAGGTGTTGGCCATGCCTGTACCCTTGACCTGCAGGTAGGTCAGACCTTGCTGCTCGTCGTAGGTCAGAGCAGAGGCGGACTACGGAGGTGGGGGCAGAGGGAGGGAGGGTAAGGTTCATGCAGCTGTGCTGGTGGGTCGGATGCAGATGCTCTGGGTGCAGGCTGTCTAGCAAAGCCATATGAGTATCGGGGCTGTGTGCAGGAGTGACAAGAGTTGGGGATATCTTACACACCCAATATCCAACAGTACAGGTTACGCGTGTTAAGACAACACTGAAGCAGACCAGCTGCTTTAGCTTGATAGGCACAAGTGATCAGAGAAACGAGAAGAGTTGTCACCCTAATAAAGGATACCTCACGACTAGGACGCTGATGTTTCAATGCAAAAAACAGGTTGACAGCTTGGCGAATCTCACTAGGGGCGATCTTCGTTGGAAATGCTTTATCTTGTTCAAGACACTACGAACTCAATAGGCCACGACTTCAACTACCAGTCAGCTGATCTTTAGCTACGATCAATCCCATGGGATTTGGGCAGTGCAGGTATTGGGGCCGGGGATCGGGCAGGTTGGGCCATGCTGGATCAAATCGCAGTCGTTCCATGGGCTTCGGGACAGCAAAAAAAGGAATATTCGAGTTCGGACAATTGCGTGCATTGGCGCAGCGTGGCAGGATCAGCTTCATGCCCGATCAGTCGCCCGATGTCCAACTGCATGCCCGATCAGTAGGATCCCTTAGACTAGCCATTCCGTTGATTGCTGAAAGACGCTGTGTCAACGGTGCGTGATGTCTGGGGATTACCAGCAATTGTTTCTGAGAGTCATCCGAAGACCGACCGATCCGGATATGGTCCGCAGGTCCCTCACACATTTGTCCCCGCTACCCAACCTAGCCGAGTGGAGGAAATATCCCTGCAAAATGAGTCATTGAGCTGCTTCCTGCTCAGTTTTTAAGGATCTGGGCGTTAGACACTTAAGTTCTTACCCCAGCGAGGATGGTGGTGGCAGCGAGGGTGGCAGCAGCAACCTGTCCGAAAGCGGGCTTGAAGGCCTGGCAGACGACGCTCTTCATGGCCCTGTTGCATTGACAAAATTCCAAGGGAGTTAAGTACCATCACGCACAATCGAGAAAGAGATATCCATGAGTTCAACACATCAGCCCGAACCGGACAAGGACAAGAACGTAACAGAACAGGCGTATGGCGCCCATAGCGTATCTGCACCCCATCCACGTCAAATTCGACCCTCTAGGCATTGGGAAGGCGTAGCATGGCAGCGCGAACCCCTCAAGGCAATCAGGGAGAGTAACGAGGGGAACCCATTAGAATCGCCCAACCCATTTGATCCCATGAAGCACCTTGTGGGCTTAACGGAGCGAGCGGCAACAGCCTTGCTGGAGACGGACTTCATGGTAAAGGCCATTTTGATGGAGTGTAAAGATCTGTGTGTGTGTGAAAGGAATGATGGATATAGTGCCCGCCCGGTGTTAAGAGGCGAGGGGGCGTGGATCGTGGAGGGGGCAAGGGATGCCCCCCGTCGAGATCTCGAGGGTTTAGGGTGACGCGAACCGTCTACTGGATAAACCTTGGGACAGGTGAGGGAGTTGTTGAGGCTGAAAGGGGCACAAGGATCTATGACTAGGCGACAGCCTGGCAATCTTCGAAGGAAACAAGGGGCCAGAGCTGGCCCGGGTGCAGGTGAGGGGCTTCAATTCCGGCGTGAATTGAACGGGGACCAGGATTGGAGATTCAATTCTCTCCGCCGTAGCACACACGAAAACCCCTGCCATGACACATCCATCCTTTCGTTGATCCTGTAAAGAACACGGTATTTAATGCACACATCGCTGACGTGCTCGCTAGGGTCAATGCCACATATTCGCACATTTCATGGACGTTGGCACTTGGCAGGCCAGATGTTACTGATTTGACCAGCATGCAGTTTATACTCTGAGGCTACGGTAGTACACTAGTACCCACTCCAGGCATCTGATGCAAAATAATCAACTTGGACACTTCTAACAAACACTCGCTGTAGCTGCATGCGAAGCAAACGTGAGTATGTGTGAAGTAGTACCTTCTGAATGATATCGGTCTTGGAGCTGCATCTCTCACTGTCCTAAGAGTGACTAACTGATTCCTACTGTAGGAATGGCTCAGCCTTTCTCGTCAACAAAATACTAAGTGTCTTTGGCTAGAGCAAGGAGACCAGTAATTTTGGGTGAACATCCTTCCATTGCAATTACAGCCAGTGCCCTACTCATCATCGGCATATATTAGCGGGATTAAACAAACATGTACATGAATTGTTCCCTACTTACCTACTTACCTAGATATGCATACGACTTGCATTACTGCTCTGAGGATCATTGAACTGCAAAGCCTGACATGGACATGTCTTTAAACTATCTAACCCGCTTAATTGGATCCCTGGTTGCTGAGTGTGTGGCACAGGAAATTTATGGCAAAGGGCACTTTTCATGTTCTGTAGTTACACTGAAGACTCAATGCCCTTTACAAGAGGAAGATAGTAACTCGCAGCAGTGTGAGACATGAGAGGAGATATCAAGCAGTACATAAGCAGTACATCCTAGTACTGCATAGCGGCGCACGTGGCCATACCTTACCTCAGTGCTGTGCTGCACTCGGCACAGGGCCCGCAGAGGACTTAGAACTGTGCGCTCTTTGCCTTCCGGTACTCTGAATCTGACATATAAGTCGGAGTATAACATCCCCCCCAATTCCTGAAATTCTTGTACTTTAAGAATCTCAGGAATTACTGAAAATAAATCAGCAGAGGGGCAAAGGATAATAATATTATTTGGAAACAGTAGCAAGAGCTGGTCGGACCTGTTAAGAGGTTCATCATCAAAAAACATCCATATCAAGACAGGAGGGACAAGTACTGTAAGCCTCACAATCTAGATGGGGTAACTCAGAATCATTAAATTGTCATAGGCAGAAGCTGCTGGGAAGGTGCAGACTAAACTAACTAGTCCAGCAATAAGGACCAGGTTAAATACATAAGGTCAGCAGACTATTCCCCCCAGATTTGGGAGCTTATTCTCCACATGGTTCCACAAATCAAGGATGACATTATGAGAATGACTAGGGTAGAGATCCCCCGCTGGCTCATTAATATCAGTCCAGGTGGAATGATAATATGAGGTACTTCCATTATCGTCTTTAGAATATATATGTAGACTTGACAGTTGAATAGACTGTTGCTGTAGAGGGAGCTATGATAGGGAGGGCAGAGGTACCAATGTTCATAAGAAGCAGAGAATCTCAGAGGATGGTAATCCTGGAGGCTGTACATGGGGTAGTGCAGGGATTAATTCCTACAGGGATTAATTCCTACAGAGATTGAGTCCTACTCTAGAGGTCCATGGTGCCAGATGGCATGGCCACTAAGTGCCATGAAAAGGGTAGGCGTCGAGGGTCAGTTGCTTGGTAATCCTGGACGGGAAAGTATCAAAGCGCATGCTCAAATTCGGCAGGCATCAGCTGCTGGGTCTGGCAGGGAAGTGGTAGGAGCTGCAGGGAAGCTGCAGGTGTTGACGGCTGGCTAGGAGCTGCAGGAGTTGCAGGGAAGCTGCCAAGTAGCTGCAGGTCAACTAGGCACTGCTAGGAAGCTGCATGGAAGCTGTAGGCCAGCAGCTAGAGGTGCACGGCCTGCTAGGAGCTGCAGGAGTTGCCAGGTAGCTGCAGGTCAACTAGGCCCTGTGGTTTGACAATCTATTCGGACATGTCCCCCTAGATTGTCAAATCACAATGCAGAAACCGTTCAGACCGAACTGAATGTAAGACGGTATGTCCTCGCATTGTTCACAAATGCAAATGCAATGCTTGGGCATGAGGTACACTAATGGATTAGATCAAATGCATTGCTTGGGCATGAGGTACACTAATGGATTAGATCAAATGTGATGCTTGGGCATGAGGTACACTAATGGATTAGATCAAATGCAATGCTTGGGCATGAGGTACACTAATAGATTAGATCAAATGCAATGCTTGGGCATGAGGTACACTAATGGATTAGATCAAATGCAATTAAATCAGGTTAGGAGGGTATCGCTCCTTAATGATTTAGGAGATTTGTATACATGGATTAGCAGATCATCAATGCACACAAATCATTCAATCAAAGCATGTCAATGCACACACAGATCTGCACATCATGTTCATGAATCGTTCAATCAATGCATATCAAATGCACATACAAATCAGCAGTTTTGCACATCATACATATCTGCACATCAGATATGCTCATCATGCAGATCAGCACATCATACATATCAGCACATCAGATATGCTCATCATGCAGATCAGCACATCAGATCTGCTCATCATGCAGATCAGCACATCATACAGATCAGTCTCTCATGCAAAACACCCTTCCAAATTCCATGTACTACAATGCATTTGGTTTGTTTCAATAATGCAAGGGAACACTGAATTTAGGCATGCTTAATGTGACTATCCACAGATCAGAAAGGGAGGTAGTCAAGCAATGATCAGTCCCACCCCCATTCAATATTCTTCCCCGTGCATCCCTTTCACAGACTTGTCATTTATCCGACGCCAACAAGGATGCGCTGAGGCTTGTAATTCCTGCGGCAGTAGCGGGGCTGGGGCAGGGAGAACATGCCTCAGAGGGCAGAGGTGAGGAAAGAGTGGGAGGTGCTAGTGATAGCAATGCAAATCTGTCTAGCAATGGGTGTGGCAGTATGCCAGGTGGTGGATGTGGTGTCGTGCTCAGTGCAACTAGGCGAGGAGCAGGATGTGGATGAGGAGTCAGGTGTTGAGGTGGATGTGGATGTGTCGTCCCTATCAATTATAGTTGATGGGTACAGCGCTGCAGCATGTGAGAGTGCATTAGCGAGAGGTGCAGGTGAGAGAGCAGGTGTAACTGCTGGTGACCTAAGAGCCATACATCTAGCATAGAAGGCAGGTGGAGGGCATACATCACGTTTGGAAAATCTGAAGCCAGACTCATTATGGAAAGTCAGAAAAGTCAGGAACATGGATCCACCATTATTCATATCATCCAGCATGTGGAGCATCCAGGGTATCAGCCGGTCTCTCTTGTGGATCCCACCACCCCCTGGGTTGGGGCAGGTGGCCTTGAGGTGGCCTTGGCCGCCACAGTTGAAGCATGTCGCTGGGCTGGGGCAGGTGGCCTGGAGATGGCCATGGCCTCTACAGTTGGAGCATATCTTGTGTCGCTTAGGCATTCCTTCAAATAGGAGGTGGCGATGTAGACCAGAGGACGGGTGAAGAGCAGATAGTCTTGGGTGTCATTTGTCCTCGTCCAGATAGGACAAACAACGATGGTCAGTTCCCCCCCAGATTCTGGTGATCAGTGGGCCAGGATTAGTAGAATAGGGAGAGGAAACAGGTCTCACCCTTCCTTGCGACAATGAATAAACCCCAGCGGGTAATTAGCCGCAAAGAAGGTGAGGGGAGTCTTGAGTAGCAGTTGGGTTGGGAGTTGGGTTGTGAAGATGCGGAAGGGGACTGGGTAGCAAACCAAAGGACTCCAGCGGAAAGCAGATGGTAAAACTAGCCCGCGAGTTGGGCTAGAGTCGGTGGCTTGGGTGTCACCTTCTGATTATGGCAGCAAATTCGGGCCAACAAGTCCTGAAGAGGTACTGTCGGGATAACTGGTGCAACGATCTCGGAGCGAGATCGTTCAACTCTGGTGTTTCTAGTGCATCTGGCAAGCAGATCGAGGATCAGTATTATCTCGAAATCTTCCACTCATGTTGAAGGGAATACGATGGCAGTGCGAGTGGCTTCAACAGCGAGCAATCTTCAGCGGCAAGCAGGCTCTCAAGCAGTGGCAAAGGGTAACTGATTTAGATGACTGAATGGCAGTGGTCGGGTCTTCGCTGCGCAGTGGTAAGTGCTCAGATGGTGCGCATAACCTTTCATTTTCTGTAGTTACACTGCAGACTCAATGCTCTTTACAAGAGGAAGATAGTAACTCGAAGCAGTGCGAGACATGACAAGGAGATAGCAAGCAGTACATAAGCAGTACATCATAGTACTGCATAGCGGCGCACGTGGCCATACCTGGCCTCAGTGCTGTGCTGTACTAGGCACAGGGCCCGCAGGGGAGTTAGACCTGTGCGCTCTTTGCCTACTCGGAATCCGTCATATAAGTCGGAATACAACGGCAATTCATAACCCGTCTCTAGACAGCTTCTTCTGGGTCCTCAACCTTGTTTTTGTCAACGTTCACATTTTTCCTGGCAATTTTTATTTACTTCTGAAGACGGCGAGCAGCCAAATTGTAGGGTGGAGCTGCATAGAGCCATGTAACCAAGTTCAAGTGTATGTTAACCTTGATTTGCAGTATGCCCCTCCAGAATGGTTCGGTATTGAACAATGTGATTCTGTTGCTGACTCGCTGTTGCAGTTCCCAAATATAGATTCACCGAGTGCTTATCTTGTGCATGGAAAAGTGAGAGGGAGACATCAACAAGTTAAGATTGGGACAAAACAGTTTTTGTAATGTCAACTTATCAAGTGAGGTGAGTAGGCGTCCCAATGTTTTTTACAAATAGGATTTTCGTCTCAAAGAGTGGGTCTCCGTGCCCTTGGCTCCGGGCCCTAGACTCAAGGATTTTGTCAATGTGATCGGCAATGTCTCTCCTACATAAGGAAGGGGTAGGCTCCTGTAGTTTGGCGGGAGATGCCGACCCATGACCAATCACATCTGCACCAGTGGCCCTGCTAGCTGTGACCACCGTACTGCTAGCTCCGGCTTACGCGGTGGTGTCCTTAATTTCACGTACTGTGAGTGACCGCATTACACGAATGTAACAATTTCAATTTCTGCACCATTGGCCCTAAACTGACCAGTATCTCCCCTGGGACACTGTGTTAAAACCAGGACAGACCAAATGCACGGTTTCATTCCTGGGTTTCGCTTTGCAGCTTCCACCCAGCTCCATTGTATGTATGTTACAGCTCAGGGGTAGGCCAAATAGGCTAAAGGGACTTCCCCAACCGTGACAGGAAGGGCTAAAAAGAGAAGGCATTGATGAACTGAACCCTAAATAATCGTTTTACCGACGGGGGCCCTGACCTCGTGCTGCAGTGATAATTTAATTCTACAATGTAATTAAATCATAATCTCAGCCGGAGGTGCCCCGACCTCAAATTGTTTACTCATCCCGATCGTTTTTGTCTGAGAATGGAGCTACAATGGCATGATTCTTGGCGATGATTTGAGCCATTTTCAGGTCATTCTTAGCACCTCATTGCCCGCCCTCCTCAAGGTTTTTGCTATCTTTTTACTCATACCTCCAAATGACATTCTGAGACCACAATCGAGATTGTGTTGACCAAGGCAGTTTATTGGCACCACTTAATACCCGGGTGTATAATAGGTATGGGTGGATAATGTGGTTGGGTATGGGTAGGTGAGTATGGGTGGGTGGGTATGGGTGGGTGAATGGGTGAGTATTTTGACTATCACACAATCCCTGTTTGGGAATTCTGAGGATGCCATTGTGTGCGCCATAGTGTAAATACCCAGGAGCCATATCTAATTTTGAACTCGTGCATCTTATTTCTATTTAAGGGGGGCGGGGGGTCAGCCCTCCTCAGATTTTTCAGGGATGACTCTGGATGACTGGTCAATTTTGTTTTTACTCCTGATCTCAGGGATGATCATTTTTTTTTTTAATAAAATATGGTAGGTATTTCCATCCTTCAAGGGAATCAGGATTCTTGACCAGCTTCATGCTGGAGACTTCATGAACCAATTCAGGTTCAATTTTCAGTTTCTCATACATATGTTTTCTATGTGCAGCGTATAAAGGACATTTTAACATGAAATGCATTTCATCTTCTACCACTCTTCTACCGTCAACCACCATATCACAGCACCTGCAAATTCTGCCAGAGCAAGAACTATCCCTATCTGATTCAACATACAAATTGTGAGCTCGAAGACCAAGTCTTGCTAAGAATTTATTAGCATCCCAATCATTCAATAAGTTCGTGTATGTGGAACTACGGCTTCTATCCTCTGATATCATCTAAGTCGCATACGTAATAGATTAAAATACCAAGACCATGATAATTAATAATATTACCCAGACGGTATGGATCCCACACTTCACACCCGTAGTTAAGGACATGTTGGATGAGTGTGCCATGAAGGTAACTTACGATATTGGCATTGGCAAGATTCATCTTGTTGCACCATTTCCAGAGTGCATGACATGATGGGTGAAAGGAGCTGCCAAGAAGCTACTTCTCGTAGCCCCTTAAAGAACAGTGCACAAATGCCCATGACAGGCTATATACACCGAAAAGTTTTCCCGAGTGGTGTACGGGTTAGAATGGTCACCACAACCGGAGCAGTCCCCGGTTTGAATCTGCGCTCCGACATGTGCACTAGAAATCCCTGGTTTCCATTGTTCCTGCACGGGGGGTAATTGTTTGCTGCAATTTGCAGACGGTTAGACGCCAAACCTGGCATGTAGAACCTTGTAACAATTCTTCTTCTTCACTGTAAAGTGGCTGGCTGGCTAAAATCAGCATTCGTCCGCTTTTGGTATGACTTCATGACAGCAGCCCTTCCAGATTTGTAGCACGAATTCAGGGTTTGAATCGACAAATTCAGGGTTTGAATCTGAATCGGACGAACGGTCCAGCATAACAAATCGCTGACAAGCAAGCTACAGATTAAAGGCTGAATCTGAACAGTCGCGTACATTACAATTTTTTTTTTTTTTTGCCACAGTGGCTACCACCTACGACAGCAAATAAAACAAGTCCTAGGCAGCTTCTCCGGCGACGCGGGTAATTGGCGAAGTGTTGGCTATCGAAACAACAGGTGGCAGCGGAATGGAGCGGACTGCAGCCAGTTAGTTAGGAAACAGTTGGCTGACGTGTCAGGCTTCGTCTGGGGGGGAAGGGGGGGGGGGGGGGGGGGGGGGGGCGTCGCACAGATTGACAACGGGGTAAATCTGGGGGCTCCCGCCCCCAAGGAGGGGGGGCTCTGCCAAAAAGACGAGGACCAGACGGGCAAGGGCAAACACACATATCAAGCAACAGCCCACCAAGCAAAATAATATTGGCTTATAATAATGTGGTGGGTAGATTACCTCTACCACAGGACTGTAGCATGATGCAGCTGGGGTTAGAAGTTGAAACAAGAAGCTCTGCGAGTGGCCCGAAGAGGAGCTGGGGGGTAGCCTGAAACATGGGCTCTCTGTTTCTGTTTTGAGCTACGCGAAACAGCTTCTAGGCAGCTCCTTTCACCCACCCTTGGGCCAAACCCTGAAGCTAGCTAGTGCATCTGAAAGCTGAAACGACAGGCATTCAAATGCAGCTGGAAGCTTTGGGCTTGCTCCAGTGGCTGGCTAATGGAGCTGGCGAGAAGCTGCCACAAGTAGCCAAAAATGAAACAGCGCATGGGCCGTATGATCGGAGTGCGTTGGTCTACCAAGAGGAGTTCCTTGTGGCAGCAGAAGCACCAAGGCACTGTCTAGCTGAAAGCACGACATCCAGCTCCAGGTCGACATACTGCAGCATCTCTGTTCAAAAAGGCCAACTACTGGCAGCTGGCACAAGGGCAGCCAACAACACGGACTGTAGGAGGGGGATCATTTGGACCACCTGGAGGAGGTTCCCGTGCAAGCAGAAGCCCCAGGGCGCCGTCAACCTGAAATAAAGCACGTCATTGTCCTCCAGGTCGACATACTCCAGCAACCCCCCTGAGAAGGGCAAACTACTGGCAGCTGGCAAAAGGGCAGCCAACAACATGGACTGTAAGAGGGGCATCCTTTGGACCACCTGGAGGAGGCCCCCTTGCAAGCAGAAGCTCCAAGGCGCCGTCAACTGGAAATAAAGCATATCATTGTCCTCCAGGTCGACATACTCCAGCAACCCCCCTGAGAAGGGCAAACTACTGGCAGCTGGCAAAAGGGCAGCCAACAACATGGACTGTAAGAGGGGCATCCTTTGGACCACCTGGAGGAGGCCCCCTTGCAAGCAGAAGCTCCAAGGCGCCGTCAACTGGAAATAAAGCATATCATTGTCCTCCAGGTCGACATACTCCAGCAACCCCCCTGACAAGGGCAAACTACTGGCAGCTGGCAAAAGGGCAGCCAACAACATGGACTGTAAGAGGGGCATCCTTTGGACCACCTGGAGGAGGCCCCCTTGCAAGCAGAAGCTCCAAGGCGCCGTCAACTGGAAATAAAGCATATCATGGCCCTCCTGGTCTGCATTCTCCAGCATCTTCCTTGAGAGGGGCTTACTACTGGCAGCTAGCACAAGGGCAGCCTACAACATGGACTGTAGGAGGGGCAGCCTTTGGACCACCTGGAGGAGGCCCCCGTGCCAGCAGAAGCACCAAGCGCTGTCTAGATGACAGCACGTCGTCCTGCTCCAAGGCTGGGTACGTTGGCAGCTCCAAGTCTGCAGGCAGTGCCCCCTCGGTTTGGGCCACAGCAACACACTGCTCGAACTCAATGCACCCACTTGATTGCGAGGAGAGTCTGAAAATGATTGGCATTACAGCGGCGAGCACGGAGAGAGATAGGGTGGTGCACATTTCGGGAGGGAGGAAGACGGGCCAGTGCTGGAGACGGTTGATGACAGCTGTCTTGGCCTTATTCCCTCCCACCTGCGCAAATGGATATTTAAATATACATTAAAATGTATATATATATTTATTGATTATAATAATATATATTGAATTTTTACTATATATTGTTACATGTTTTTTCAGCCAACTATGGGCTGCTCATCTTCCACCAATTGTTAGAAGTCGGCCCAAACTCACGGAACCCAGATAGAAAAGTAAGTGAATTCGAACCCATGAATCCTGCACAATCCAGGTTTATAAGTTGTAATGGTACGTCACACAAAATCACCGCTTGCAGTTAAATCCTAGCGCACTTCAGAAGAATCTGCATCATAGCCTTTCGTTTCAGCTATGAGTAGCAGCTTCTAGGCGGCTCCCCTGAATGGCTAGTCAGCCAAGCCTGATGCAACCTAGTGCACTTTGAAGCTGACAAAACAATATTTCCTGTTATGTTGACATCTTGGAGGTTGGCCCAGTGGCTGGCTCAGGGAGCTGCATAGAAGCAGCTGCTCGTAGCTGAAAATAAAAGCTGTGAGCTAAATGCAAATAAGATAACTGCTGCTCACATGAAAGGTATACAAGGAGGAGGGCGGATTGAGCGTCCCGACCGGGGTATTACATTTGTCATTTTGGCTTGCGCTTTTGACTAAACTGAAAACGGAAGTCTGCGCGTTTTAAAAATTGCTTCAATCGCGCCATCAGGCTCCAAAACATGTAGTACCCTGGTCCTGACCCCCTACTTGCAAAACCTATCCACATTTTCCTACACCCCACAGCCATGTAAGGACAGCCTAGAGATTCCAGGTTGCACACTATTCCCCCTTGCTTTTAACCTGCTCTATCTCATGCCATATGTAAACGCAAGCTGTCCACATGGTCCCTAAGCTCACAGTCATACCAAGAATACCATGCAAGCTCTGGCCATTGGGCTACCCCCCAGATCTATGATCTACTCAATTCAATGTGCTGTTTACGTGTGTCATACACATGGGTCCGATCTCTCACAGTCATGCCACGCAAGCTCTAGCTAATGCTCTACCCTCCAGATGTATGATCTACTCGGTTCCATCTGCTGTGCAAATGATTGCATTACGCATGGTTCCCAACCTACAGATCATGATCTCACCACCCTCACCACTGTTATTTTTGTGTGCGGCCGGTCGCCAAATCTGCGACCACCGTGCGACCCTCAGGGGTGCGAGTTTTGGCCGGAATGTGCCCTTGGTCGCCACGAAGTGCGTCCGCGAGTGAGTGATTTGTGCCACCTTTCTTCAGGCTGACCACTCTGCAGGTGTTTAAGCCACCACCGACAAGGGTAACAGCCACCACTGACACAGACAGACAGACAGACAGACAGACTCACAGACAATCAGACTATATTTGTGTGATTGGTCATTGGCCCCAGTGCAAGCAAACGGGCTGGCCCCCTCAACTTCACGCCTCGTCATAAAATGTACTATTTATTTGTTTATATGTGTTGACTCGGGTGTTGACTAGTTTATTTTGCTGACCTAAGATGTTTATTTTTACTTTGCAGCTGGACTGCAATGTAGTTGTGTCAACAACGTTCACCAGACAGACAGACAGACAGACAGAGACAAACAGACAGACAGGACCAAGTAAGACCGAGGAGAGGCTTAACGAAACGAATAAGAAACCAACAAGATCTTACAGTGACAGCACTCAGATATTTGAGACGCATGGCAACGCCGTCAGCTCCCTCCCAACGCAGCAGCTCCGGGTTTGCCTCCACGGCCTCTACCACCTCGTCAACGCCACGAGATTCGACACTCGAGACTAATTCTTGCGCACGCGACTGGCGCGTAAGCTTGCATTGCGCTTTGTGATTGGGCCAGTGACTCCGCTGGCACTCAGCGCCACAATAGTAAGCTTCACGGCAGGAACTACATCTCAGGAGCGTGTCGCTCGGTACTGCAGAGCAGTTCTCACACGAAGGCACAGTTTCTTGTGCCATCTCAAATTCAAGGATGGAACAGAAGGCGTAGAAATTCGGATTGGGGTGGGATTGACGGCTTTCGCAGAAAGAGAGGCGTCGAGCGAATGAAGACAGCCGGCACGTAGTGGCCGAGGAAGATTAGCTTCCAGGGAGGGGGGGGGGGGGCGCGAGGGGGCTTCGCCGTTAATGAAAAGCAGGAAACAGGAGATATGCCACAAGCCAACTGTCTGCCAACGGTGCAAGTGCCACGTGTTGAGTGGGGTTTAGGAGATAACGCTGGCAATGTCCGAAACCAGTTGACCGGCAAGACCTGGGCACGAGCGAATTTATGAACTTCTACGTGCCGAATGGCGCATGCTACTGGAGGCGCAGGCGCTTGATAAGTGGGGGAGCGAGGGGGAAATAGTAGCAACAACCTATGAACTTGCACAATCATTCGGGCAGAATCATTTCTGTCTGAGTTGCTCTAGCCTCGTTTAATGGTGGAGGTGCTGGAGCCTCATTTCCAGCTTCGGTCTTTCATCGAAATTTCAGCTGCCGCATGGCGCATCGTAGCAGCAGGTGCTGGTGCTTGGGGAGATACTCGCAACACCTAGTAATTCGACAATTATTCCAATCATGCGAACACCTTGCTTCGTGCCTAGCAAAATTCTGGTGCTTAACCCTTCTTCTATGGCGGAGTTGATGGCGCCTGTTACCCACCTCGATCCCATGAGCTGGTGCTGGTGCGGTCTTGGCCTTCTTCTATCCATGCGAGCTGCAAGCGCAGGCGCTGCAGAATTAGGAAACGAGTGAAGAGATACTCGCAACAAAATCTCACGACTTCATTATTTCTGAAATATCATGCGTACTCAGTCTCGTTTGTTCCCGAGTAAAACCCTGCAGTTACGTCTCTTTCATCTACGGCGAGGCCATCTATACAGCCTCGTCCAGTGTTGTCATGGAGCATGCAGGTTGTCGTGGGACGTCTCGAGGCTGAGAGGTTGCGCCTATCTCTCTCCTCGCTCATCATTTCACCATGCGCCAGGTCCTGCTCCTTCAGATCTTCTTTTACCGATTAATTCGTAGGTACTGCATAGCGCATGCGAATTGCTGGCGCAGACACTAGAAAAGTACGGAGCGAGCAAAATTATTCGCAACAAAATATCCAGACTTCATCTTCTCTGGAAACTAATGCGTCCAGTCTCGTGTTGTTCGTGTGTGATCCTACTGTAACGACTGTGTCAAATATGGATAGGCTTCCTTATCAGCCTCGTTTAGATTGACCTCGCTAATCACTTCCCGCGTTTGCGCCTGCGTCTACATCTACCCATGCGCCATTCCTTCCTGCCGGTCCAATGGTTTCGGACGATGCCAGCGTCATCTAGTAACACCTGGTTGTGAACTCGTGGCCATTTAAACACGTGGCAGTTTCTTGACAGGAAGGGTTGGTAGGAAGGTGGTGGTGGTGTTGGTGGTTGGATGGTGGTGGTGCTGGCTGGTGGTGGTAGTATGGTTTGATGGTGTTGTTGGTAGGAAGGTGGTGGTGCTGTCCGCAGTGTGGTGGGATGGTGTTGTTGGTGTTGTTTGTATGATGGTGCTGGTGCTTGTGGTAGTGTGGTGGGATGGGGTTGTTGTTGTTGGTAGGATTTTGGGTTTGCTGGCTGTAGTGTGGTGGGATGGCGTTGTTGGTGGTGGTAAGATGGTGGTGGTGCTGGTGGAAGTGTGGTGGCATGGCGTTGTTGGTTTTGTTGATGTTATTGGTAGGATGGTGGTGATGCTGGCCGTAGTGTGGTGGGATAGTGGTGTTGGTGGTAGGATGGTGCTGGTGCTGGTGTTAGTGTGGTTGGATGGTGTTGTTGTTGGTAGGGTGGTGGTGGTGCTGGTGAAAGTGTGGTGGCATGGTGTTGTTGATGTAACTTGTAGGATGGTTGTGATGCTGGCTGTAGTGTGGTGGGATAGTGTTGCTGGTGTTGATGGTAGGATCATCCTCCTACATCTACCTACTAGGATGGTGATGGTGATGGTGTTAGTGTGGTGGGATGGTGTTGTTGGTGTTGGTGGTAGGATAGTGGTGGTGATGTCCGTAGTGTGGTGGGGAAGTGTTCTTGGTGTTGCAGGTAGGATGTTGGTGGTGCTGGCCGTAGTGGGGTGTGATGGTGTTGTTGGTGTTGTTGGTAGGTTGGTGGTGTGCTGGTGGAAGTGTGGTGGCATGGTGTTGTTGGTGTTATTGGTAGGATGGTGGTGATGCTGGCTGTACTGTGGTGGGATAGTGTTGTTGGTGTTGGTGTTGGTGGTAGGATGGTGCTGGTGTAAGTGTGGTGGGATGGTGTTGTTGTTGTTGGTGGTGGTGGTGGTGGTGCTGATGGAAGTTCGGTGGCATGGTGTTGTTGGTGTTGTTGGTGTTATTGGTAGGATGGTGGTGATGCTGGCTGTACTGTGGTGGGATAGTGTTGTTGGTGTTGGTGGTAGGATGGTGCTGGTGTAAGTGTGGTGGGATGATGTTGTTGTTGTTGGTAAGATGGTGGTGGTGCTGATGGAAGTTCGGTGGCATGGTGTTGTTGGTGTTATTGGTAGGATGGTGGTGATGCTGGCTGTACTGTGGTGGGATAGTGTTGTTGGTGTTGGTGTTGTTGGTTTTATTGGTAGGATGGTGGTGATGCTGGCTGTTGTGTGGTGGGATAGTGTTGGTGTTGTCGGTAGGATGTTGGTTTTGCTGGCTGTAGTGCGGTGGGATGGTGTAGTTGCTGTTGGTGGGAGGATGGTGGTTGTGGATGTGTTGGTTGCAAGCAATACCGTGGTATGGTGTTGTTTTGGGTGGTGGTATGGTGGTATGGTGCAGTTGGTGTTGGTTGTAGGACTATGGGATGGTGTTGGTTGTGGTGTTGGTGATAAGGGGGTGGTAGTATTGTTGTGGTATGGTGCTGTTGGTGTTGGTTGCAGGACTGTGGGATGGTGTTGATGTGGGGATGGTGTTGGTGGTGCTGGTGGTCTGTTACAGCCCAGGGGTAGGCCAAATAGGCTAAAGGGACTTGCCCAACTGTATATGAAGGTCTTACAAATAAAAAAACTGATGAACTGAACCCCAAACAATTGTTTAACCGACTGGCGCCCTGAGTTCGTGCTACAGTGATAATTTAATTCTACAATATAATTAAATCATCATCTCCTCTGGGATTGTAATTTAATTTTGAGATTATTATCGCATTTTTTAATAAATTGAATTAAGTATTTCTATCCTCCACATGGTATGTTGGTGTTGGTGATGGTGATGGTGGTAGGATGGTGGTGGTGCTGGGCAAAGTGTGGTGGGATGGTGTTGCTGGTGATGGTGCTGGGCAAAGTGTGGTGGGATGGTGTTGCTGGTGATGGTGGTAGGATGGTGATGGTGATGGTGCTGGCTGTAGTGTGGTGGGATGGCGTTGTTGGTGTCGGTGGAAGGATAATGTTGGTGCTGGCTGTAGTGTGTTGGATGGTTTCATTGGTTGTGGTGTTGTTGGTGGTAGGATGGTGGTGGTGCTGGCCATAGTGTAATGAGGGTGGTGTTGCTGGTAGGATGGTGGTGATGCTGGCCATAGTATGGTGGGATGGTGTAAAAGGTGTTCGTGGTAGGATGGTGGTGGTGGTGGTGTTGTTGGTGGTGGCGGTATGATTGTGATGCTGGCCGTAGTTTTGTTGGATGGTGTTGTTGATGTTGCTGGTAGGATTGTGATGGTGATGGTGATGGCCGTAGTATGGTGGGATGCGATGGTGTTGTTAGTGTTGGTGGTAGGATGGTGGTAGTGCTGGTTGTGGTGTGGTGGGATAATGTTGGTGGTGTTGGTTGTAGGATGGTGGTGGTGCTGGCCGTGGTGTTGGTGGGATGGTGTTGGTGGTGTTGGTGTTGTTGTTGAAGAATGCCGGTGGTGCTGGCTGTGGTATGGTGAGATGGTGTTGGTGGTGTTGGTGTCAGGATGTTGCTTGTGCTGGCCGTTGTGTGGTGGGATGGTGTTGGTGGTAGGATGATGGTGGTGTTGGCGGTAGTGTGGTTGGATGGTGTTGTGTGTGTTGGTTACGTTGTAGGATGGTGGTGGTGCAGGCAGTATTGTGGTGGGATGATGTTGGTGTCGGTGGTGGTAGGATGGTGGTGGTGTGGGCTGCAGAGTGGTGGGATGTTATTGTTGGTGTTGGTGTTGTCGGTTGGATGGTGGTGGTGCTGCGCATAGTGTGGTGGGATGTTGTTGATGGTGATGGTAGTACAATGATGGTGGTGGTGGTTGTAGTGTGGTGTTGCGTGTGATGGTGGAAGGATGGTTATGGTGATGGTGCTGGTTGTAGTGTGTGGTGGGATAGCATTGTTGTTGTTGCTGGTATGATAATGGTACTGCTGGCTGTAGTGCGCTTGTATGTTGTTGTTGGTGTTGGTGTTAGGTGGTGGTGTTGGTAGGATGGTATTGGTGCTGGCCGTACTGTGGTGGTATGTTGGTGTTGGGGTTGGTGATAGGATAGTGGTGGTGCAGGACGTGGCGTGGTTGGAAGGTGTTGTTGGTAATGGTGGTAGAATGATAGTGGTGCTGGCTGTAGTATGGTGGGATGGTGTTGTTGCTGGTGGTAGTGTGTTGGGATGATGTTGATGGTGTTGGTGGTAGGATGGTGGTTGTGCAAGGGGCAGTGTGGTGTTGGAGGTGTCGGTGGTAGGATGGTGGTGGTGCGGGCTGTTGAGTGGTGGGATGGTGGTGTTGGTGGTGCTGCCCATAATGTGGTGGTATGTTGGTGTTGGTGCTGGTGGTAGGATGGTGGTGTTGCTGGGCGTAGTATGGTGGGATGGTGGTGTTGGTGATGGTGGTACAATGATGGTGGTGCTGGCTGTAGTGTGGTGGGATGGTGTTGCTTGTGATGGTGGACGGAAGGATGGTGATGGGGATGGTGCTGGCCGTAGTGTGATGGGATGGCGTTGTCGGTGTTGGTGGTAGGATAATGTTGCTGCTGGACGTGGTATTGTTGGATGGTGTTGGTGGTGGTGGCGCTTGCTGTAGTCTGGTGGGATGGTGTTAATGGTGTTGGTGATATGATGGTGGTGGTGGTGGCTGTGGTTTGGTGGGATGGTGTTGGTGGTGTTGGTTGTACCTATGATTGTGATGCTGGCTGTAGTTTTATTGGATGGTGTTGTTTATGTTAATGGTATAATTGTGCTGGTGATGGTGATGGCCATATTATGGTGGGATGCGATGGTGTTGTTAGTGTAGGTGGTTGGATGGTGATAGTGCTGGTCGTGGTGTGGTGGGATAATGTTGGTGGTGTTGGTGGTAGGATAGTGGTGGTGCTGTCCGTAGTGAGGTGGGTTGTTGGTGGTGGTGTTGGTGGTATTGGTGGTAGGATGGTGGTAGTGCTGGCCATAGTGTGGTGGGATGGTTATGGTGGTGTTGGTGTTAGGATGATGGTTGTGCTGGCTGTAGTGTGCTGGGCGGGAGGGTGTTGGTGGTTTTATGGTGGTGGTGCTGGCTGTAGTGTGGCGGGATGGTGTCGATGGTGTTGGTGGTAGGATGGTGGTGGTGCTGGCTGTAGTGTAGTCTTAGTGGTATGATGGTGGTGGAGCTAGCATTAGTGTGTTGGGAAGGTCTTGATGGTGTTGGTGGTGTTGGTGTTAAAATGATGGTGGTTGTGCTGGACGAAGTGTGGGGGGATGTTGGTGGTTGGATGGTGGTGGTGCTGGCCGTAGTGTGGTGGTATGGTGTTGTTGGTGTTGATGGTATAATGGTTGGTGTTGCTGGCTGTATTGTGGTAGGATTAAGATGGTGGTGTTGGTGGTAGGATTTTGGTGGTGATGGCTGTAGTGGGGTGGGGTGGTGTTGGCGGTGGGAAGGGTGTGATGCTGGCCTTAGTGTGTTGGTATAGTGTTGTTGGTGCTGGTTGTAGGATAGGGGTGGTGCTGGCCGTAATGTGTTGGGTATGTGTTGTTGTTGTTGGTGTAATGATGGTGATGGTGATTATGATGGCCGAAGTGTGGTTGGATGGTGTTGTTGGTGTTGTTGTGTTGGTTGTAAAATAGTGGTGGTGCTGTATGTAGTGTGGTGGGATGGTGTTTGTCGTAGGATGGTGGTGGTGCTAGCCGTTCTCTGGTGGGATGGTGTTGGTTGTGTTCGTGGTAGGATGGTTTGAGTCTGACCGAGCTGTGTTGGGATGGTGTTGTTGGTGTTTGGTTGTGGTATGGGGGTGCTGCTGGCCGTAATTTGGTGGGATGGTGTGACTGGTGTTGGTGGTATGATGGTGAAGGTGTTGGTGCTGACCGTAGTGTCGTGGGATGATAATTTTAAGAGTCGCTTGCCTCTCTGTTAAGGGCATGGTCGGTGGGGCATCGCAGTCAAGGGGGTACCCTCCTTCACATACCGCCATTTCACCTTTGGGATCTGGGGGAAGTGTGTGCATGTCCGTAATTAGCTTTTTATTCAATTTATCAATTTAATTGACGCGATGCTGCACCGCGGCCACCAGTGTGGATCCCGCGACCCCAAGCGTTGATTCCGCGGCACCGTCGGTAGCTCCCAAGTGTGGATCGGCACGCACTTGGGAGCTACCGACGGCTTTGCGAGGTTGGCGCACGAGTTCTAGGTGATAAAGCGCACCACCCAGGATCCAGGAGCACCCTTCGGTACGCATTCTGCATTTTGCTGCTTGGTTTTAATGTGGGCGGGCCTCTCCGAAACTAATGGATCCAGGTTCGGTTCGAAGTTGGTTAGGAATTGTCACAGTGTTCAGATGAATATGGTTGATAATCAGTTACATGTCAGCTACTCCCGAATCAAGATTTATATGTTCAGGGCGGTGCGCATTGGAGGTTTACGACAATTCAGCCCATAATTCAGCCCATTACTGCCACGAACCCTAAAGCGCTGTATATCCGATCACTGCTTCTTGCAATAGTGTGGTTTGCTTGGTCGTTCGAAATCTTCCTCTGCGCAGAAGAGCTTAGAGCCCCTGTATACGGTTGACAATTGCGCGCAGCTCTATCTGTTCTCTGACTACTCATCCATGCTGTCTACGCAAATCAAGGTGGTTACAAAATCGGGAGCAAAAGCCAAGGCAGCTCGTGAGTAAACTGCTGCTGATTCCCCCTTCTTCTGAGTCCAGCAATCCTAGGGGAACTAACGAATGCGGCAGGTTGATGTTCCCACGATCGATGGGTCCGTCAGTTCATCCCCTCGGCGGGCTGATGCCAACCATAAACCTGACGCCTTCGTTAGTTCACTTCGCATTTTGTTCGTAGCTGAAATTGCATGATGTTTGGCTGCTTCCTTGGATTTTCATTCCTTGTGTTACATCGAAACAGAGCCTGAAGCGCGAGCTAGTGCGAGTCTACATACTACGCTTTATGGTACATGTGTCTCGCCAATAGATATATGAAGGCTGAGCACGCAGCACTTAAGCGTCTCCAGGGTGTCCAGGGTACTGTGCCTATTTGTTCCTCACGAGAAGCAAGCAGGCTAGTAATCTATGGTGGCAGTTCTGATAGTGATATAGCTAGGAATGGCGTCCGGAGGATGATTCGAAGTTGTGCTGCTGAAATTTAGTTTCGAGGCCAAGCGAGGTAGATGGCCAACTCCCTCCAGCTTGATCTGGTAGTAGAAGTCGTTTGTGCGACTTTCAATCACGAAACGAGGTGGGAAAGCGGCGGGAGAGATTTGGTTGTGTTCTTGGAAGTGTTGGGAAGAGAGGTCATTTATCTGCCAGGAACTTTGAGCTTGATTGCTCAATCTTGCCTGATTATATATCCTTGGATTGGTTGATACTTATTTGTCCCCCCCTCCTTCAATCGTTGCAGCTAAAAAGACAGCCCTTGAGAAGACGAGAGGGACAATTAAGAATCCAGGCACTTGGCAAGAGGGTGACCGGTGGCAGCCGGGTGATTCAGATAGGTAAGTTTGATTCTTAATGATTCTGAAAGTCTTGGCTCAACTATGGTCTGCTGATGTCACTAAAATGTAATGAATATATAAATATATTATTAATGCAGTATGTAGTGGACACGCACCTACCAAATATAGTTGGCTTTTCAGTTGAGTCCATTTCACCATACCGTACACAAGCTCTATGATGATGATGATGATGGTGATGATGATGGTGATGATGATGGTGATGATACTTAATATGCTATATCCAATCCTTCACCAACTGTACCTCACCCTCACTGACTCGTTGCTCCTTGATGATCCAGGTTTGTATACATCACCGAGAATAACCTCCAAATGATGCGAAGTGGTCCATGCTTCCATTGCCGAAGCACCAATGCGCCTGCCTGGAGGAGGAATCTGGACGAGCTTTGCTGCAACAAGTGCGGCCTTAAGGGAAGGCGGCGTGCCCTGAAGGTACGGACTTATGAGTATAGAAGATAACTGGGCTTTTCTTCTCTCTACGGGAAGCAGCTTTTGAAGCAGCAGCAGCAGCAGCAGCAGCAGCGGCAGCAGGCGGCAGCAATGCCTTATATGTAGCTAGTGCAACAGCCGCAGAGGACGCAGCAGGACAAGCACCCACACCTCTGTGTGCGTGCCGCTCTGCTGACGATGGTGGCTGTGTCTACAAGCAACCCGCCCAGCAGGTGCTGAATGAGGCAGTGTATGCCACACCCATGGTGGTGCCGCTAGCAGCTGGTGTAGCCGCCAGCTCTGGTGATTCTCCAGCTAACAGTGCCGATGGCTACTCGCCAACACATCGCCACGACGGCATGGGCAGTAGCCACTCTGACATGATGACGGATGAGGATTTGGCTGGGCAGGGCTTCTTTTCGTTTGACTATAGCTGCCTTGATGAATATGAGGACCTCTTTTCCATGCTTAATATCCCGTCCATGCCCGCTTGGGATGACCCCTTGGTTACTGATGCTGATGCTTGTGCTGGTGCTGAGCACTCTGTTGCAGCTGTTGTTGCTGGTGCGAATGAGAGTGCTCAGCCCTTCACCTCTGCAGGAACTAACGCAGTCTATGGGGGTTCTGGCATCAGCGATGGAGTTGAGGAAATGAACAGAGAGCCCAAGAACAGCAGTGATGAAGGCTGCTGGGGTGGGGCGGACAGCATGAAATTCTTGATGTCTCAGTTAGCAGAACTACCTTTAGAGTTCATAGACACAGATTCCCCAGTGGATTTCACTTGCTTTGATCACGTGTGACTTCAGGTCTTGAGTGGACCACGAGTGGCAGTGGCATGACTCTCCCCATACCCCATGTTGCACATGCATCTGCTTGATGCAGTGATCGACATGTATGTGCAGCATGGTTTCTGGTGCCATGTATGAATGCCGCCACTCATTCATATTCATTGTGAGATCACGTACGCCTGTACAGCAAAACACATGTAGCCTTATACAAATATACAACGGCAGTTATTGTTGAGCATGTACGTACAGGCGTTGACATTGTATGTATATACCGTGATCTCATTGTTTGTGTTTCTTGTCGTCGAGTATAAATATGCCGTGATTGCATTGTTTGGGTTTCTTGTCGTCGGCTGGTGCTTATGAGCTGGTCGACGAATAAGGCGTTTAAGTTGAATTTAGTTGCAATGACGATGAACGTGAAAGAGTCTGGTGTGCTGGTTAGCGTATTATTTATTTGATTTAGGCGCATGTTGTGTGTGAAAGATGCTGGCCTATTCTGCCACTAGCATCCCGGGTGTGCTGCTGAGGTTCGTAGGTATCATCACCTCATGGCAGCACATCCAGGAGGCCATAACTGATGGTGCGCCCATACATGAGTGCCTGTGTACATGGTTTGGGGTAGGGTCTGGAATAGGGCCTTCCATGTCATCAGGTCCCATACAATGGTAGGATTTCTCAAGGGTTAAACCTACCATGCCTGAGACATATGCTTAACTGCCTCCACAGGTGGTTTATATACCCCTAGCTGGCGTGATCATATCCTGCAGTAGCTACTTAGATAAGCCGAGTCTGGGGTGGGACCTGCCATGAGGATATACATTTTTTATTAGTGCTGGTACCTACCAGCTTAACATTTTGCTCGTTTGTTTGTCAAGGATTGTATGAGGAGATTGGGTCAAATATTTTGATAAGAATGCTTTGATTTGAATTGATATGAATGCTTTGATTTGAATTTATTATAGTAATGCCCATGTGGTGGAAGACAGCGAGTAGCCTTGGAGGCTTTGGTTTGAATTTTTTCTGTTACTGTTGGAGACGGCAAGCAGCCTTGAAGGCTAGAGCTATGCCTACCAAGTTCGAGTTTACCTAGCTCCCCTAGTTCAGTAGTGCATCCAAAATTGTGGCACACTGGCACTATGTAATAATCCTGGCTGGGTCACCGAAACCTTTCACCGATTATTATTATCATTATTATTATTATTATTATTATTATTATTATTATTATTATTATTATTATTATTATTATTATTATTATTGTTATTATTATTATTATTATTATTATTATTATTATTATTATTATATTCCTATTTTATTAAGGTATATACCGGTAAATATATATACCTAATAATGAATCACAACCCCACACAAGACATGCGACAATACATTCTGAGTTGCGACAGAAACTTCAAGTACCATGGCAACTTGAATTACCTGAAGCCAGTTTCACCATTGATGCATCAAGATGAGGACGATACCACTTCCTCCTTTCGGGATAGACTTATATAGTTATATGCATTCGTTCATGCTCCGAGTCTATCTGCAAAGTTAGCGTCTGCGTGAAAAATTATTTTGTCTCTTTTTTACAATCGTATAATTAAATGTCCACTTAAGCACGAACTCGGAAATAAATAGCTAGTCTACTGCACAAACGAAGTGTCATATATATGTACGTAGAGTGCCTCATTTCCAGCCAACCTAAAAATAAAAAAGGTGTTAGCCATGCCATTCCCACTGTTTCTGTTTTGGGCTAGTCATGGCAGCTTCTATACAACTCTACCGGCCAGCCACAGGACGGATCAAGCCCGCAGTTGTCAGCTGCATTGGAGTGACTCATGTATTGTTATATAAGCTTACTGGCGCACTAGCTAGCTTTAGGTGGAACCAAGGACGGGGAGTTCGGTGAAGGGATTTAGCTAGAAGCTGCCATGTGTGTCAGCATGAATTGCGGTGCTCTCACGCGTTTTATGACTTGGTGTCTACTTATGTACTTCCTTATAACTATCGGTCCTGACAGTACTGTGCCAGCTTCCCGTAGTGACAGCTTCCTGTAGACTGAGTCATCCTTGAGTGACTCAGTGACGACTTCCTGTTGACTGAGTCATCGGCTCTTCTGACACGTGCTGTCTAGCCTGTACCCTGATCAGGGTACAGGCTGCCGCCCCTTTCTCCACTGGTGCCCCTTAATGGGTCTCCTGTGCTTGTAACTTACTCTCGTCTCCGCATTATTAGATTGGCGTTCTACACACACTTTGTCCTCTCCTCCGGAGTGTTATTCAAGCTGATAATGTGTAGCCCCCAAAATAAACAGTGACCATTCCCACTCATGCATTATGCCCCAGCAGGCGGCCCACACGTAAGGGCGGGCAGGGTTTTCCCTAGCGAATTTCACAATGCAAATATACAAGGAAGCGCATGCACGTGCAAATGTCAGAAATGAGTCATCGGGATTCTAGTCGGTTAATCGGTTATTTCTGCAGTACAACTGCCACACTTCCCACTCCATGCCCATGCAGCGTTTTGACAACAGCGACCCCCCACCCCCATCCCCACCCCCTGCCCCCACCCCCACCCCCCACCCCCACCACCACCCCCCATCCTCTACTACTCCCCAAACTCCTTAACCACGCCACTGTTCTCCTTCCCAACTTTTATTTATGTGAGCTGTACCTGCCGCTGTAAACTTGCGAAGCATGCACCTGCGTTTTTTTCTTCTGGTCCACTCAGATCAAGCTTTTGCTAGAAGGGTCAAATTAGCAGCCTAGCCCATTTTCACGCGTCATGTCCGACGCTTTATAGAGCAGCAGCATCTGAGATCTGGCTGAAGCTTCTTCTCCCTAGGAAAGCGAGAATGAAGGTGACAAGGGATGAGTGGCTGCCGTGCTCCGTTCAACCCCTTCGACCTGCTGTCCGATGAGGAGGGCGGTGGTGACGTGAATGTTAGAATTGACTGCGTAGTACGCATTCACGTGCCCAGGCTCTTACGATCTGCTCGGGTCGCCTACGGGTCCATAGTCACCCAAGGATCCATACATACGGGTCCACCAGTGGATGGGTACTCACACATGAATGCATACCTATGGGTCACCTATTTCCCCAAAGTTCTCTTTGTCCACCAGGCAGAAGGCACGTTTGGAGTCCAGAAGGGCACAGGAAAATCATCATCATCATCATCATCATCATCATAATCATCATCATCATCATCATCACACCAGCAGCTTCTAGGCAGCTTCAAATACTGGCTATTCAGACACCGAATGGTTTGATAAATTGCATAGTTTCCTTTCAGCTGGCAGCAGCAGCGGTAGCTTCTTGGCAGCTCCCCATACTACCTAGCCTGACTCTGAGTGGTTTGATAACTTGCAAAGGTATTATTTATAGTTAGCAACACCAGCAGCAGCTACTAGGCAGCTTCAAATACTAGCTATTCAGACACCGAATGGTTTGATAACTTGCATATTTTTTCTTTCAGCTGGCAGCAGCAGCGGTATCTTCTTGGCAGCTCCCCATACTACCTAGCCTGACTCTGAGTGGTTTGATAACTTGCAAAGGTATTATTTCCAGTTAGCAACACCAGCAGCAGCTACTAGGCAGCTTCAAATACTAGCTATTCAGACACCGAATGGTTTGATAACTTGCATATTTTTTCTTTTAGCTGGCAGCAGCAGCGGTATCTTCTTGGCAGCTCCCAATACTACCTAGCCAGACACTGAATGGTTTGTTAACTTGCAAAGGTATTATTTTCAGTGAGCAACACCAGCAGCAGCTTCTAGGCAGCTCCACATACTGGCTATTCAGACACCGAATGGTTTGATAACTTGCCTATTTTTTCTTTTAGCTGGCAGCAGCAGTGGTAGCTTCTTGGCAGCTCCCCATACTACCTAGCCTGACTCTGAGTGGTTTGTTAACTTGCAAAGGTATTATTTCCAGTTAGCAACACCAGCAGCAGCTACTAGGCAGCTTCAAATACTAGCTATTCAGACACCGAATTGTTTGATAACTTGCCTATTTTTTCTTTTAGCTGGCAGCAGCAGCGGTAGCTTCTTGGCAGCTCCCCCTACTACCTAGCCTGACTCTGAGCGGTTTGATAACTTGCAAAGGTAATATTTTCAGTTAGCAACACCAGCAGCAGCTACTAGGCAGCTTCAAATACTAGCTATTCAGACACTGAATTGTTTGATAACTTGCCTATTTTTTCGTTCAGCTGGCAGCAGCAGCGGTAGCTTCTTGGCAGCTCCCAATACTACCTAGCCAGACACTGAATGGTTTGTTAACTTGCAAAGGTATTTTTTCCAGTTAGCAACACCAGCAGCAGCTTCTAGGAAGCTCTGCATACTGGCTATTCAGACCCCAAGTGGTTTTATAACTTGCATAGTTTTTCTTTCCATCTGGCAGCAGCAGCAGTAGCTTCTTGACAGCTCCCCATACTACCTAGCCTAACACTGAGTGGTTCGTTAACTTGCAAAGGTTTTATATTCAGGTAGCAACACCAGCAGCAGCTTCTAGGCAGCTCCACATACTGGCTATTCAGACACCGTGTGGTTTGTTAACATGCAAAGTTTTTCCTTTTTATCTGGAAGCAGCAGCAGCAGCTTCTTTGCAGCTCCCCATACTACCTAGCCTGACACTGAGTGGTTTATTAACTTGCAAAGGTATTATATTCAGGTAGTAACACCAGCAGCAACTTCTAGGCAGCTCCGCATACTAGCTATTCAGACACCGAGTGGTTTGATAACTTGCATAGTTTTCATGTAGCTGGCAGCAGCAGCGGTAGCTTCTTGGCAGCTCCCCATACTACCTAGCCTGACACTGAGTGGTTTGTAAACTTGCAAAGGTATTATTTACAGTGAGCAACACCAGAAGCAGCTTCTAGGCAGCTCCACATACTGGCTATTCAGACACCGAGTGGTTTGATAACTTGCCTTTTTTTTTCTTTTAGCTGGCAGCAGCAGCGGTAGCTTCTTGGCAGTTCCCCATACTACCTAGCCTGACACTGAGTGGTTTGTAAACTTGCAAAGGTATTATTAACAGTGAGCAACACCAGCAGCAGCTTCTAGGCAGCTCCACATACTGGCTATTCAGACACCGAGTGGTTTAATAACTTGCATATTTTTTCTTTTAGCTGGCAGCAGCAGCGGTAGCTTCTTGGCAGCTCCCCATACTACCTAGCCTGACACTGAGTGGTTTGTTAACATGCAAAGGTAATATTTCCAGTGAGCAACACCAGCAGCAGCTTCTAGGCAGCTCCGCATACTGGCTATTCAGACACCGAATGGTTTGATAACTTGCATAGTTTCCTTTCAGCTGGCAGCAGCATCGGTAGCTTCTTGGAAGCTCCCCATACTACCCAGCCTGACACTGAGTGGTTTGTTAACTTGCAAATTTATTATTTCTTGGAAGCAACACCAGCAGCAGCTTCTAGGCAGCTCCGTATACTGGCTATTCAGACACCGAATGGTTTGATAACTTGCGTAGTATTCTTTCAGCTGGCAGAAGCAGTGGTAGCTTCTTGGCAGGTTCCCATACTACCTAGACTGACACTGAGTGGTTCGTTAACTTGCAAAGGTATTATTTCCAATGAGCTACACCAGCAGCAGCTTCTAGGCAGCTCCACATACTGGCTATTCAGACACCGAATGGTTATATAACTTGCATATTTTTTCTTTCAGCTGGCTGCAGAAGCGGAAGCTTCTTGGCAGCTCCCCATACTACCTAGCCTGACACTGAGTGGTTTGTTAACTTGCAAAGGTATTATTTTCAGGTAGCAACACCAGCAGCAGCTACTAGGCAGCTTCAAATATTAGCTATTCAGACACTGAATTGTTTGATAACTTGCCTATTTTTTCTTTCAGCTGGCAGCAGCAGCGGTAGCATCTTGGCAGCTCCCAATACTACCTAGCCAGATACTGAATGGTTTGTTAACTTGCAAAGGTATTATTTCCAGTTAGCAACACCAGCAGCAGCTTCTAGGAAGCTCTGCATACTGGCTATTCAGACCCCAAGTGGTTTGATAACATGCATAGTTTTTCTTTCCATCTGGCAGCAGCAGCAGTAGCTTCTTGACAGCTCCCCATACTACCTAGCCTAACACTAAGTGGTTCGTTAACTTGCAAAGGTTTTATATTCAGGTAGCAACACCAGCAGCAGCTTCTAGGCAGCTCCACATACTGGCTATTCAGACACCGAATGGTTTGATAACTTGCATAGTTTATCTTTTCATCTGGCAGCAGCAGCAATGCTTCTTGGCAGCTCCCCATACTACCTAGCCTTACAATGAGTGGTTTGTTAACTTGCAAAGGTGTTATATTCAGGTAGCAACACCAGCAGCAGCTTCTAGGCAGCTCCACACATTGGCTATTCAGACACCGAATGGTTTGATAACTTGCATAGTTTTTATTTTCAGCTGTAAGCAGCAGCGGTAGCTTCTTTGCAGCTCCCCATACTACCTAGCCTGACACTGAGTGGTTTGTTAACTTGCAAAGGTATTATTTCCAGTTAGCAACACCAGCAGCAGCAACTATGCAGCTTCAAATACTAGCAATTCAGACGCCGAATTGTTTGATAACTTGCATATTTTTTCTTTCAGCTGGCAGCAGCAGCAGTATCTTCTTGGCAGCTCCCAATACTACCTAGCCAGACACTGAGTGGTTTGTTAACTTGCAAAGGTATTATTTTCAGGTAGCAACACCAGCAGCTTCTAGGCAGCTCCACACACTGGCTATTCAGACACCGAGTGGTTTGATAACTTGCATAGTTTTATTTTCAGCTGGCAGCAGCAGCAGTAGCTTCTTGGCAGCTCCCCATGCTACCTAGCCTGACACTGAGTGGTTTGTTAACTTGAAAAGGTATTTTTTCCAGTTATCAACACCAGCAGCAGCTTCTAGGAAGCTCTGCATACTGTCTATTCAGACACCGAATGGTTTGATAACTTGCATAGTTTTACTTTCAGCTGGCAGCAGCAGCGGTAGCTTCTTGGCAGCTCCCCATACTACCTAGCCTGACACTGAGTGTTTTGTTACCTTGCAAAGGTAATATTTTCAGGTAGCAACACCAGCAGCAGCTTCTAGGCAGCTCCGCATATTGGCTATTCAGACCCCGAGTGGTTTTATAACTTGCATAGTTTTTCTTTCCATCTGGCAGCAGCAGCAGTAGCTTCTTGACAGCTCCCCATACTACCTAGCCTAACACTGAGTGGTTTGTTAACTTGCAAAGGTTCTATATTCAGGTAGCAACACCAGCAGCAGCTTCTAGGCAGCTCCACATACTGGCTATTCAGACACCGAATGGTTTGTTAACATGCAAAGTTTTTCTTTTTATCTGGAAGCAGCAGCACTAGCTTCTTTGCAGCTCCCCATACTACCTAGCCTGACACTGAGTGGTTTATTAACTTGCAAAGGTTTTATATTCAGGTAGTAACACCAGCAGCAACTTCTGGGCAGCTCCACATACTGGCTATTCAGACACCGAATGGTTTGATAACTTGCATAGTTTTCTTTTAGCTGGCAGCAGCAGCGGTAGCTTCTTGGCAGCTCCCCATACTACCTAGCCTGACACTGAGTGGTTTGTTAACTTGCAAAGGTATTATTTCCAGTTAGCAACACCAGCAGCAGCTACTAGGCAGCTCCACGTACTGGCTATTCAGACACCGAGTGGTTTGATAACTTGCATAGTTTTTATTTTCAGCTGGCAGCAGCAGCAGTAGCTTCTTGGCAGCTCCCCTGAATACCTAGCCTGACACTAAGTGGTTTGTTAACTTGCAAAGGTATTATTTCCAGTTAGCAACACCAGCAGCAGCTACTAGGCAGCTTCAAATACTAGCTATTCAGACACCGAGTGGTTTGATAACTTGCCTATTTTTTCTTTTCAGCTGGCAGCAGCAGCGGTATCTTCTTGGCAGCTCCCAATACTACCTAGCCTGACACTGAGTGGTTTGTTAACTTGCAAAGGTATTATTTTCAGGTAGCAACACCAGCAGCTTCTAGGCAGCTCCACACACTGGCTATTCAGACACCGAGTGGTTTGATAACATGCAAAGTTTTTCTTTTTATCTGGAAGCAGCAGCAGTAGCTTCTTTGCAGCTCCCCATACTACCTAGCCTGACACTGAGTGGTTTATTAACTTGCAAAGGTTTTATATTCAGGTAGTAACACCAGCAGCAACTTCTGGGCAGCTCCACATACTGGCTATTCAGACACCGAGTGGTTTGATAACTTGCATAGTTTTCTTTTAGCTGGCAGCAGCAGCGGTAGCTTCTTGGCAGCTCCCCATACTACCTAGCCTGACACTAAGTGGTTTGTTAACTTGCAAAGGTATTATTTCCAGTTAGCAACACCAGCAGCAGCTACTAGGCAGCTTCAAATACTAGCTATTCAGACACCGAGTGGTTTGATAACTTGCATAGTTTTCTTTAAGCTGGCAACAGCAGTGGTATCTTCTTGGCAGCTCCCAATACTACCTAGCCAGACACTGAGTGGTTTGTTAACTTGCAAAGGTATTATTTTCAGGGAGCAACACCAGCAGCTTCTAGGCAGCTCCACACACTGGCTATTCAGACACCGAGTGGTTTGATAACTTGCATAGTTTTTATTTTCAGCTGGCAGCAGCAGCAGTAGCTTCTTGGCAGCTCCCCTGAATACCTAGCCTGACACTAAGTGGTTTGATAACTTGCAAAGGTATTATTTCCAGTTAGCAACACCAGCAGCAGCTTCTAGGAAGCTCTGCATACTGGCTATTCAGACACTGAATGGTTTGATAACTTGCATTGTTTTACTTTCAGCTTGCAGCAGCAGCGGTAGCTTCTTGGCAGATCTTAATACTACCTAGCCAGAAACTGAGTGGTTTGCTAACTTGAAAAGGTATTATTTTCAGGTAGCAACACCAGCAGCTTCTAGGCAGCTCCACACACTGGCTATTCAGACACCGAGTGGTTTGATAACTTGCATAGTTTTTATGTTTAGCTAAAAGCAGCAGCGGTAGCTTCTTGGCAGCTCCCCATACTACCTAGCCTGACACTGAGTGGTTTGTTAACTTGAGAAGGTATTATTTTCAGTGAGCAACACCAGCAACAGCTTCTAGGCAGCTCAACAAACTGGCTATTCAGACACTGAATGGTTTGATAACTTGCATAGTTTTCTTTCATCTGGCAGCAGCAGCGGTAGCTTCTTGGCAGCTCCCCATACTACCTAGCCTGACTCAGAGTGGTTTGATAACTTGCAAAGGTATTATTTCCAGTTAGCAACACCTGCAGCAGCTTCTAGGCAGCTCCGCATACCGGCTATTCAGACTCCGAATGGTTTGACAACTTGCATAGATTTTCTTTCAGCTAGCAGCAGCAGCGGTAGCTTCTTTGCAGCTCCCCATACTACCTAGCCTGACTCAGAGTGGTTTGATAACTTGCAAAGGTATTATTTCCAGTTAGCAACACCAGCAGCAGCTTCTAGGAAGCTCTGCATACTGGCTATTCAGACACTGAATGGTTTGATAACTTGCATAGTTTTACTTTCAGCTTGCAGCAGCAGCGGTAGCTTCTTGGCAGATCTTAATACTACCTAGCCAGAAACTGAGTGGTTTGCTAACTTGCAAAGGTATTATTTCCATTTAGCAACACCAGCAGCAGCTTCTAGGAAGCTCTGCATACTGGCTATTCAGACACTGAATGGTTTGATAACTTGCATAGTTTTACTTTCAGCTTGCAGCAGCAGCGGTAGCTTCTTGGCAGATCTTAATACTACCTAGCCAGAAACTGAGTGGTTTGCTAACTTGAAAAGGTATTATTTTCAGTGAGCAACACCAGCAGCTTCTAGGCAGCTCCACACACTGGCTATTCAGACACCGAGTGGTTTGATAACATGCATAGTTTTTATGTTTAGCTAAAAGCAGCAGCGGTAGCTTCTTGGCAGCTCCCCATACTACCTAGCCTGACACTGAGTGGTTTGTTAACTTGAGAAGGTATTATTTTCAGTGAGCAACACCAGCAGCAGCTTCTAGGCAGCTCCACAATCTGGCTATTCAGACACTGAATGGTTTGATAACTTGCATAGTTTTCTTTCATCTGGCAGCAGCAGCGGTAGCTTCTTGGCAGCTCCCCATACTACATAGCCTGACACTGTGTGGTTTGTTACCTTGCAAAGGTAATATTTTCAGGTAGCAACACCAGCAGCAGCTTCTAGGCAGCTCCGCATACTGGCTATTCAGACCTTGAGTGGTTTTATAACTTGCAAAGTTTTCTTTTTATCTGGCAGCAGCAGCAGTAGCTTCTTGACAGCTCCCCATACTACCTAGCCTAACACTGAGTGTTTTGTTAACTTGCAATGGTTTTATATTCAGTAAGCAACACCAGCAGCAGCTTCTAGGCAGCTCCACACACTGGCTATTCAGACACCGAATGGTTTGTTAACATGCAAAGTTTTTCTTTATATCTGGAAGCAGCAACAGTAGCTTCTTTGCAGCTCCCCATACTACCTAGCCTGACACTGAGTGGTTTGTTAACTTGCTAAGGTTTTATATTCAGGTAGTAACACCAGCAGCAACTTCTAGGCAGCTCCACGTACTGGCTATTCAGACACCGTGTGGTTTGATAACTTGCATAGTTTTTTTTAGCTAGCAGCAGCAGCGGTAGCTTCTTTGCAGCTCCCCATACTACCTAGCCTGACTCAGAGTGGTTTAATAACTTGCAAACGTATTATTTCCAGTTAGCAACACCTGCAGCAGCTTCTAGGCAGCTCCGCATACCGGCTATTCAGACTCCGAATGGTTTGACAACTTGCATAGATTTTCTTTCAGCTAGCAGCAGCAGCGGTAGCTTCTTTGCAGCTCCCCATACTACCTAGCCTGACTCAGAGTGGTTTGATAACTTGCTAAGGTATTATTTCCAGTTAGCAACACCAGCAGCAGCTTCTAGGAAGCTCTGCATACTGGCTATTCAGACACTGAATGGTTTGATAACTTGCATAGTTTTACTTTCAGCTGGCAGCAGCAGCGGTAGCTTCTTGGCAGATCTTAATACTACCTAGCCAGAAACTGAGTGGTTTGCTAACTTGAAAAGGTATTATTTTCAGGTAGCAACACCAGCAGCTTCTAGGCAGCTCCACACACTGGCTATTCAGACACCGAGTGGTTTGATAACTTGCATAGTTTTTATGTTTAGCTAAAAGCAGCAGCGGTAGCTTCTTGGCAGCTCCCCATACTACCTAGCCTGACACTGAGTGGTTTGTTAACTTGAGAAGGTATTATTTTCAGTGAGCAACACCAGCAGCAGCTTCTAGGCAGCTCCACAAACTGGCTATTCAGACACTGAATGGTTTGATAACTTGCATAGTTTTCTTTCATCTGGCAGCAGCAGCGGTAGCTTCTTTGCAGCTCCCCATACTACCTAGCCTGACACTGTGTGGTTTGTTACCTTGCAAAGGTAATATTTTCAGGTAGCAACACCAGCAGCAGCTTCTAGGCAGCTTCAAATACTAGCTATTCAGACACCGAGTGGTTTGATAACTTGCATATTTTTTCTTTAAGCTGGCAGCAGCAGCGGTATCTTCTTGGCAGCTCCCCATACTACCTAGCCAGACACTGAGTGGTTTGTTAACTTGCAAAGGTATTATTTTCAGGTAGCAACACCAGCAGTTTCTAGGCAGCTCCACACACTGGCTATTCAGACACCGAGTGGTTTGATAACTTGCATAGTTTTTATTTTCAGCTGGCAGCAGCAGCAGTAGCTTCTTGGCAGCTCCCCTGAATACCTAGCCTGACACTAAGTGGTTTGTTAACTTGCAAAGGTATTATTTCCAGTTAGCAACACCAGCAGCAGCTTCTAGGAAGCTCTGCATACTGGCTATTCAGACACTGAATGGTTTGATAACTTGCATAGTTTTACTTTCAGCTGGCAGCAGCAGCGGTAGCTTCTTGGCAGATCTTAATACTACCTAGCCAGAAACTGAGTGGTTTGCTAACTTGCAAAGGTATTATTTTCAGTGAGCAACACCAGCAGCTTCTAGGCAGCTCCACACACTGGCTATTCAGACACCGAGTGGTTTGATAACTTGCATAGTTTTTATGTTAAGCTGGAAGCAGCAGCGGTAGCTTCTTGGCAGCTCCCCATACTACCTAGCCTGACACTGAGTGGTTTGTTAACTTGAGAAGGTATTATTTTCAGTGAGCAACACCAGCAGCAGCTTCTAGGCAGCTCCACACACTGGCTATTCAGACCCCGAGTGGTTTTATAACTTGCCTATTTTTTCTTTCAGCTGGCAGCAGCAGCGGTAGCATCTTGGCAGCTCCCCATACTACCTAGCCAGACACTGAATGGTTTGTTAACTTGCAAAGGTATTATTTCCAGTTAGCAACACCAGCAGCAGCTTCTAGGAAGCTCTGCATACTGGCTATTCAGACCCCAAGTGGTTTGATAACATGCATAGTTTTTCTTTCCATCTGGCAGCAGCAGCAGTAGCTTCTTGACAGCTCCCCATACTACCTAGCCAAAACTAAGTGGTTCGTTAACTTGCAAAGGTTTTATATTCAGGTAGCAACACCAGCAGCAGCTTCTAGGCAGCTCCACATACTGGCTATTCAGACACCGAATGGTTTGATAACTTGCATAGTTTATCTTTTCATCTGGCAGCAGCAGCAATGCTTCTTGGCAGCTCCCCATACTACCTAGCCTTACAATGAGTGGTTTGTTAACTTGCAAAGGTGTTATATTCAGGTAGCAACACCAGCAGCAGCTTCTAGGCAGCTCCACACATTGGCTATTCAGACACCGAATGGTTTGATAACTTGCATAGTTTTTATTTTCAGCTGGAAGCAGCAGCGGTAGCTTCTTTGCAGCTCCCCATACTACCTAGCCTGACACTGAGTGGTTTGTTAACTTGCAAAGGTATTATTTCCAGTTAGCAACACCAGCAGCAGCTACTATGCAGCTTCAAATACTAGCAATTCAGACACCGAATTGTTTGATAACTTGCATATTTTTTTCTTTCAGCTGGCAGCAGCAGCAGTATCTTCTTGGCAGCTCCCAATACTACCTAGCCAGACACTGAGTGGTTTGTTAACTTGCAAAGGTATTATTTTCAGGTAGCAACACCAGCAGCTTCTAGGCAGCTCCACACACTGGCTATTCAGACACCGAGTGGTTTGATAACTTGCATAGTTTTATTTTCAGCTGGCAGCAGCAGCGGTAGCTTCTTGGCAGCTCCCCATGCTACCTAGCCTGACACTGAGTGGTTTGTTAACTTGAAAAGGTATTTTTTCCAGTTATCAACACCAGCAGCAGCTTCTAGGAAGCTCTGCATACTGTCTATTCAGACACCGAATGGTTTGATAACTTGCATAGTTTTACTTTCAGCTGGCAGCAGCAGCGGTAGCTTCTTGGCAGCTCCCCATACTACCTAGCCTGACACTGAGTGTTTTGTTACCTTGCAAAGGTAATATTTTCAGGTAGCAACACCAGCAGCAGCTTCTAGGCAGCTCCGCATATTGGCTATTCAGACCCCGAGTGGTTTTATAACTTGCATAGTTTTTCTTTCCATCTGGCAGCAGCAGCAGTAGCTTCTTGACAGCTCCCCATACTACCTAGCCTAACACTGAGTGGTTTGTTAACTTGCAAAGGTTTTATATTCAGGTAGCAACACCAGCAGCAGCTTCTAGGCAGCTCCACACACTGGCTATTCAGACACCGAATGGTTTGTTAACATGCAAAGTTTTTCTTTTTATCTGGAAGCAGCAGCACTAGCTTCTTTGCAGCTCCCCATACTACCTAGCCTGACACTGAGTGGTTTATTAATTTGCAAAGGTTTTATAATCAGGTAGTAACACCAGCAGCAACTTTTGGGCAGCTCCACATACTGGCTATTCAGACACCGAATGGTTTGATAACTTGCATAGTTTTCTTTTAGCTGGCAGCAGCAGCGGTAGCTTCTTGGCAGCTCCCCATACTACCTAGCCTGACACTGAGTGGTTTGTTAACTTGCAAAGGTATTATTTCCAGTTAGCAACACCAGCAGGAGCTACTAGGCAGCTTCAAATACTAGCTATTCAGACACCGAGTGGTTTGATAACTTGCATAGTTTTTATTTTCAGCTGGCAGCAGCAGCAGTAGCTTCTTGGCAGCTCCCCTGAATACCTAGCCTGACACTAAGTGGTTTGTTAACTTGCAAAGGTATTATTTCCAGTTAGCAACACCAGCAGCAGCTACTAGGCAGCTTCAAATACTAGCTATTCAGACACCGAGTGGTTTGATAACTTGCCTATTTTTTCTTTAAGCTGGCAGCAGCTGTGGTATCTTCTTGGCAGCTCCCAATACTACCTAGCCAGACACTGAGTGGTTTGTTAACTTGCAAAGGTATTATTTTCAGGTAGTAACACCAGCAGCTTCTAGGCAGCTCCACACACTGGCTATTCAGACACCGAGTGGTTTGATAACTTGCATAGTTTTTATTTTCAGCTGGCAGCAGCAGCAGTAGCTTCTTGGCAGCTCCCCTGAATACCTAGCCTGACACTAAGTGGTTTGTTAACATGCAAAGGTATTATTTCCAGTTAGCAACACCAGCAGCAGCTTCTAGGAAGCTCTGCATACTGGCTATTCAGACACTGAATGGTTTGATAACTTGCATAGTTCTACTTTCAGCTTGCAGCAGCAGCGGTAGCTTCTTGGCAGATCTTAATACTACCTAGCCAGAAACTGAGTGGTTTGCTAACTTGAAAAGGTATTATTTTCAGGTAGCAACACCAGCAGCTTCTAGGCAGCTCCACACACTGGCTATTCAGACACCGAGTGGTTTGATAACATGCAAAGTTTTCTTTTTATCTGGAAGCAGCAGCAGTAGCTTCTTTGCAGCTCCCCATACTACCTAGCCTGACACTGAGTGGTTTATTAACTTGCAAAGGTTTTATATTCGGGTAGTAACACCAGCAGCAACTTCTGGGCAGCTCCACATACTGGCTATTCAGACACCGAGTGGTTTGATAACTTGCATAGTTTTCTTTTAGCTGGCAGCAGCAGCGGTAGCTTCTTGGCAGCTCCCCATACTACCTAGCCTGACACTGAGTGGTTTGTTAACTTGCAAAGGTATTATTTCCAGTTAGCAACACCAGCAGCAGCTACTAGGCAGCTTCAAATACTAGCTATTCAGACACCGAGTGGTTTGATAACTTGCAAAGTTTTCTTTAAGCTGGCAGCAGCAGTGGTATCTTCTTGGCAGCTCCCCATACTACCTAGCCAGACACTGAGTGGTTTGTTAACTTGCAAAGGTATTATTTTCAGGGAGCAACACCAGCAGCTTCTAGGCAGCTCCACACACTGGCTATTCAGACACCGAGTGGTTTGATAACTTGCATAGTTTTTGTTTTCAGCTGGCAGCAGCAGCAGTAGCTTCTTGGCAGCTCCCCTGAATACCTAGCCTGACACTAAGTGGTTTGATAACTTGCAAAGGTATTATTTCCAGTTAGCAACACCAGCAGCAGCTTCTAGGAAGCTCTGCATACTGGCTATTCAGACACTGAATGGTTTGATAACTTGCATAGTTTTACTTTCAGCTTGCAGCAGCAGCGGTAGCTTCTTGGCAGATCTTAATACTACCTAGCCAGAAACTGATTGGTTTGCTAACTTGAAAAGGTATTATTTTCAGGTAGCAACACCAGCAGCTTCTAGGCAGCTCCACACACTGGCTATTCAGACACCGAGTGGTTTGATAACTTGCATAGTTTTTATGTTTAGCTAAAAGCAGCAGCGGTAGCTTCTTGGCAGCTCCCCATACTACCTAGCCTGACACTGAGTGGTTTGTTAACTTGAGAAGGTATTATTTTCAGTGAGCAACACCAGCAACAGCTTCTAGGCAGCTCAACAAACTGGCTATTCAGACACTGAATGGTTTGATAACTTGCATAGTTTTCTTTCATCTGGCAGCAGCAGCGGTAGCTTCTTGGCAGCTCCCCATACTACCTAGCCTGACTCAGAGTGGTTTGATAACTTGCAAAGGTATTATTTCCAGTTAGCAACACCTGCAGCAGCTTCTAGGCAGCTCCGCATACTGGCTATTCAGACTCCGAATGGTTTGACAACTTGCATAGATTTTCTTTCAGCTAGCAGCAGCAGCGGTAGCTTCTTTGCAGCTCCCCATACTACCTAGCCTGACTCAGAGTGGTTTGATAACTTGCAAAGGTATTATTTCCAGTTAGCAACACCAGCAGCAGCTTCTAGGAAGCTCTGCATACTGGCTATTCAGACACTGAATGGTTTGATAACTTGCATAGTTTTACTTTCAGCTGGCAGCAGCAGCGGTAGCTTCTTGGCAGATCTTAATACTACCTAGCCAGACACTGAGTGGTTTGCTAACTTGAAAAGGTATTATTTTCAGGTAGCAACACCAGCAGCTTCTATGCAGCTCCACACACTGGCTATCCAGACACCGAGTGGTTTGATAACTTGCATAGTTTTTATGTTTAGCTAAAAGCAGCAGCGGTAGCTTCTTGGCAGCTCCCCATACTACCTAGCCTGACACTGAGTGGTTTGTTAACTTGAGAAGGTATTATTTTCAGTGAGCAACACCAGCAGCAGCTTCTAGGCAGCTCCACAAACTGGCTATTCAGACACTGAATGGTTTGATAACTTGCATAGTTTTCTTTCATCTGGCAGCAGCAGTGGTAGCTTCTTGGCAGCTCCCCATACTACCTAGCCTGACACTGTGTGGTTTGTTACCTTGCAAAGGTAATATTTTCAGGTAGCAACACCAGCAGCAGCTTCTAGGCAGCTCCGCATACTGGTTATTCAGACCCCGAGTGGCTTTATAACTTGCAAAGTTTTCTTTTTATCTGGCAGCAGCAGCAGTAGCTTCTTGACAGCTCCCCATACTACCTAGCCTAACACTGAGTGTTTTGTTAACTTGCAATGGTTTTATATTCAGTAAGCAACACCAGCAGCAGCTTCTAGGCAGCTCCACACACTGGCTATTCAGACACCGAATGGTTTGTTAACATGCAAAGGTTTTCTTTATATCTGGAAGCAGCAGCAGTAGCTTCTTTGCAGCTCCCCATGCTACCTAGCCTGACACTGAGTGGTTTGTTAACTTGCAAAGGTTTTATATTCAGGTAGTAACACCAGCAGCAACTTCTAGGCAGCTCCACGTACTGGCTATTCAGACACCGTGTGGTTTGATAACTTGCATAGTTTTTTTTAGCTAGCAGCAGCAGCGGTAGCTTCTTTGCAGCTCCCCATACTACCTAGCCTGACTCAGAGTGGTTTGATAACTTGCAAAGGTATCATTTTGAGGTAGCAACTCCAGCAGCTTCTAGGCAGCTTCAAATACTGGCTATTCAGACACCGAATGGTTTGATAACTTGCATAGTTTTTATTTTCAGCTGGCAGCAGCAGCAGTAGCTTCTTTGCAGCTCCCCATACTACCTAGCCTGACACTAAGTGGTTTGTGAACTTGCAAAGATATTATTTTCAGTGAGCAACACCAGCAGCATCGTCTAGGCAGCTCCACACATTGGCTATTCAGACACCGAATGGTTTGATAACTTGCATAGTTTTTATTTTCAGCTGGCAGCAGCAGCGGTAGCTTCTTGGCAGTTCCCCATACTACCTAGCCTGACACTGAGTGGTTTGTAAACTTGCAAAGGTATTATTTACAGTGAGCAACACCAGGAGCAGCTTCTAGGCAGCTCCACATACTGGCTATTCAGACACCGAGTGGTTTAATAACTTGCATATGTTTTCTTTTAGCTGGCAGCAGCAGCGGTAGCTTCTTGGCAGCTCCCCATACTACCTAGCCTGACACTGAGTGGTTTGTTAACATGCAAAGGTAATATTTACAGTGAGCAACACCAGCAGCAGCTTCTAGGCAGCTCCGCATACTGGCTATTCAGACACCGAATGGTTTGATAACTTGCATAGTTTCCTTTCAGCTGGCAGCAGCAGCGGTAGCTTCTTGGAAGCTCCCCAAACTACCCAGCCTGACACTGATTGGTTTGTCAACTTGCAAATTTATTATTTCTTGGAAGCAACAGCAGCAGCAGCTTCTAGGCAGCTCCGTATACTGGCTATTCAGACACCGAATGGTTTGATAACTTGCGTAGTATTCTTTCAGCTGGCAGAAGCAGTGGTAGCTTCTTGGCAGCTTCCCATACTACCTAGCCTGACACTGAGTGGTTTGTTAACTTGCAAAGGTATTATTTCCAGTGAGCAACACCAGCAGCAGCTTCTAGGCAGCTCCACATACTGGCTATTCAGACACCGAATGGTTTGATAACTTGCATAGTTTTACTTTCAGCTGGCAGCAGCAGCGGTAGCTTCTTGGCAGCTCCCCATACTACCTAGCCTGACACTGAGTGGTTTGTTAACTTGCAAAGGTATTATTTTCAGGTAGCAACACCAGCAGCAGCTTCTAGGCAGCTCCACATACTGGCTATTCAGACACCGAGTGGTTTGATAACTTGCCTATTTTTTCTTTTAGCTGAAAGGAGCAGCGGTAGCTTCTTGGCAGCTCCCCATACTACCTAGCCTGACACTGAGTGGTTTGTAAACTTGCAAAGGTATTATTTTCAGGTAGCAACACCAGCAGCAGCTTCTAGGCAGCTCCACATACTGGCTATTCAGACACCGAGTGGTTTAATAACTTGCCTATTTTTTCTTTTAGCTGGCAGCAGCAGCGGTAGCTTCTTGGCATCTCCCCATACTACCTAGCCTGAAACTGAGTGGTTTGTTAACATGCAAAGGTAATATTTCCAGTGAGCAACACCAGCAGCAGCTTCTAGGCAGCTCCGCATACTGGCTATTCAGACACCGAATGGTTTGATAACATGCATAGTTTCCTTTCAGCTGGCAGCAGCAGCGGTAGCTTCTTGGAAGCTCCCCAAACTACCCAGCCTGACACTGAGTGGTTTGTTAACTTGCAAATATATTATTTCTCGGAAGCAACAGCAGCAGCAGCTTCTAGGCAGCTCCGTATACTGGCTATTCAGACACCGAATGGTTTGATAACTTGCGTAGTATTCTTTCAGCTGGCAGAAGCAGTGGTAGCTTCTTGGCAGGTTCCCATACTACCTAGCCTGACACTGAGTGGTTTGTTAACTTGCAAAGGTATTATTTGCAGTAAGCAACACCAGCAGCAGCTTCTAGGCAGCTCCACATACTGGCTATTCAGACACCGAATGGTTTGATAACTTGCATAGTTTTACTTTCAGCTGGCAGCAGCAGCGGTAGCTTCTTGGCAGCTCCCCATACTACCTAGCCTGACACTGAGTGGTTTGTTAACTTGCAAAGGTTTTATTTTCAGGTAGCAACACCAGCAGCAGCTTCTAGGCAGCTCCACATACTGGCTATTCAGACACCGAGTGGTTTGATAACTTGCCTATTTTTTCTTTTAGCTGAAAGGAGCAGCGGTAGCTTCTTGGCAGCTCCCCATACTACCTAGCCTGACACTGAGTGGTTTGTAAACTTGCTAAGGAATTATTTACAGTGAGCAACACCAGCAGCAGCTTCTAGGCAGCTCCACATACTGGCTATTCAGACACCGAGTGGTTTAATAACTTGCATATTTTTTCTTTTAGCTGGCAGCAGCAGCGGTAGCTTCTTGGCAGCTCCCCATACTACCTAGCCTGAAACTGAGTGGTTTGTTAACATGCAAAGGTAATATTTCCAGTGAGCAACACCAGCAGCAGCTTCTAGGCAGCTCCGCATACTGGCTATACAGACACCGGATGGTTTGATAACTTGCATAGTTTCCTTTCAGCTGGCAGCAGCAGCGGTAGCTTCTTGGAAGCTCCCCAAACTACCCAGCCTGACACTGAGTGGTTTGTTAACTTGCAAATATATTATTTCTCGGAAGCAACAGCAGCAGCAGCTTCTAGGCAGCTCCGTATACTGGCTATTCAGACACCGAATGGTTTGATAACTTGCGTAGTATTCTTTCAGCTGGCAGTAGCAGTGGTAGCTTCTTGGCAGGTTCCCATACTACCTAGCCTGACACTGAGTGGTTTGTTAACTTGCAAAGGTATTATTTCCAGTGAGCAACACCAGCAGCAGCTTCTAGGCAGCTCCACATACTGGCTATTCAGACACCGAATGGTTTGATAACTTGCATAGTTTTTCTTTTCAGCTGGCAGCAGCAGCGGTAGCTTCTTGGCAGCTCCCCATACTACCTAGCCTGACACTGAGTGGTTTGTTAACTTGCAAAGGTATTAATTGTAGGTAGCAACACCAGCAGCAGCTTCTAGGCAGCTCCACATACTGGCTATTCAGACACAGAGTGGCTTTATAACTTGCTTAGTTTTCTTTTCAGCTGGCAGCAGAAGCAGTAGCTTCTTGACAGCTCCCCATACTACCTAGCCTAACACTGAGTGGTTTGTTAACATGCAAAGGTATTATTTTTAGGTAGCAACACCAGCAGCAGCTTCTAGGCAGCTCCACATACTGGCTATTCAGACACCAAATAGTTTGATAACATGCATAGTTTTTCTTTTCAGCTGGAAGCAGCAGCAGTAGCTTCTTTGCAGTTCCCCATACTACGTAGGCTGGCACTGAGTGGTTTGTTACCTTGCAAAGGTTTTATATTCAGGTAGCAACACCACCAGCAGCTTCTAGGCAGCTCCGCACACTGGCTATTTTGACAACGAATGGTTTGATAACTTGCATAGTTTTTATTTCCATCTGGCAGGGGTAGCTTCTTTGCAGCTTCCCATACTACCTAGCCTGACACTGAGTGGTCAGTTAACTTGCAAAGGTTTTATATTCAGGTAGCAACACCAGCAGCAGCTTCTAGGCAGCTCCACACACTGGCTACTCAGACACCGAGTGGTTTGATAACTTGCATAGTTTTTCTCTTCAGCTGGCAGGAATGGTAGCTTCTTGGCAGCTTACCCATACTACCTAGCCTGTCACTTAGTAGTTTGTTAATTTAAAAAGATATTAATGTCAGGTAGCAACACCAGCAGCTTCTAGGCAGCTCCACACACTGGCTATTCAGACACCCAGTGGTTTGATAACTTGCATAGTTTTTCTTTTCAGCTGGCAGCAGCGGTAGCTTTTAGTCAGCTCCCCATACTACCTAGTCTGACAATGAGTGGTTTGTTAGCTTGCAAAGGTATTGATTTCAGGTAGAAAAAACAGCAGCTTCTAGGCAGCTCCACATACTGGCTATTCAGACACCGAGTGGTTTGATAACTTGCATAGTTTTTATCATTCTGCTGGCAGCAGAAGCAGTATTTTGTTGACAGCTTCCCATTATACCGGGCCTAACACTGAGTGGTTTGTTAAATTGCAAAGTTTTTTTTTTCAGGTAGCAACACCAGCAGCAGCTTCTAGGCAGCTCCACATACTGGCTATTCAGACGACGAGTTGTTTGATAACTTGCATAGTTTTATTCTCAGATGGAAGCAGCAGCAGTAGCTTCTTGACAGCTCCCCATACTACCTAGCCTAACACTGAGTGGTTCGTTAACTTGCAAAGGTTTTATATTCAGTAAGCAACGCCAGCAGCAGCTTCTAGGCAGCTCCACACACTGGCTATTCAGACACCGAATGGTTTGTTAACATGCAAAGTTTTTCTTTTTATCTGGAAGCAGCAGCAGTAGCTTCTTGGCAGCTCCCCATACTACCTAGCCTGACACTGAGTGGTTTGTTAACTCGCAAAGGTATTATTTCCAGGTAGTAACACCAGCAGCAACTTCTAGGCAGCTCCACATACTGGCTATTTAGACACCGAGTGGTTTGATAACTTGCATAGTTTTCTTTTAGCTGGCAGCAGCAGCGGTAGCTTCTTGGCAGCTCCCCATACTACCTAGCCTGGCACTGAGTGGTTTGTTAACTTGCAAAGGTTTTATATTCAGGTAGCAACACCAGCAGCAGCTTCTAGGCAGCTCCACATACTGGCTATTCAGACACCGAATGGTTTGATAACTTGCATAGTTTTATTTTCAGCTCGCAGCAACAGCAGCAGCTTCTTGGCAGCTCCCCATACTACCTAGCCTGACACTGAGTGGTTTGTTAACTTGCAAAGGTATTATTTCCAGTTAGCAACACCAGCAGCAGCTACTATGCAGCTTCAAATACTAGCAATTCAGACACCGAATTGTTTGATAACTTGCTTTTTTTTTTTTCAGCTGGCAGCAGCAGCGGTATCTTCTTGGCAGCTCCCAATACTACCTAGCCAGACACTGAGTGGTTAGTTAACTTGCAAAGGTATTATTTTCAGGTAGCAACACCAGCAGCTTCTAGGCAGCTCCACACACTGGCTATTCAGACACCGAGTGGTTTGATAACTTGCATTGTTTTTATTTTCAGCTGGCAGCAGCAGCAGTAGCTTCTTGGCAGCTCCCCAAGCTACCTAGCCTGACACTGAGTGGTTTGTTAACTTGAAAAGGTATTTTTTCCAGTTAGCAACACCAGCAGCAGCTTCTAGGAAGCTCTGCATACTGTCTATTCAGACACCAAATGGTTTGATAACTTGCATAGTTTTACTTTCAGCTGGCAGCAGCAGCGGTAGCTTCTTGGCAGCTCCCCATACTACCTAGCCTGACACTGAGTGGTTTGTTAACTTGCAAAGGTAATATTTTCAGGTAGCAACACCAGCAGCAGCTTCTAGGCAGCTCCACATACTGGCTATTCAGACACAGAGTGGCTTTATAACTTGCTTAGTTTTTCTTTTCAGCTGGCAGCAGAAGCAGTAGCTTCTTGACAGCTCCCCATACTACCTAGCCTAACACTGAGTGGTTTGTTAACATGCAAAGGTATTATTTTCAGATAGCAACACCAGCAGCAGCTTCTAGGCAGCTCCACATACTGGCTATTCAGACACCGAATAGTTTGATAACATGCATAGTTTTTCTTTTCAGCTGGAAGCAGCAGCGGTAGCTTCTTTGCAGCTCCCCATACTACCTAGCCTGACACTGAGTGGTTTGTTACCTTGCAAATGTATTATTTTGTGGTAGCAACACCAGCAGCAGCTTCTAAGCAGCTCCACATACTGGCTATTCAGACACCGCATGGTTTGATAACTTGCATAGTATTCTTTCAGCTGGCAGCAGCAGGGGTAGCTTCTTGGCAGCTCCCCATATTTCATAGCCTGACACTGAGTGGTTCATTAACTTGCACAGGTATTATTTTCAGGTAGCAATACTAGCAGCAGCTTCTAGGCAGCTCCACATACTGGCTATTCAGACACCGAGTGGTTTGACAACTTGCATAGTTTTTCGTTCCAGCTGGAAGCAGCACCGGTTGCTACTTGGCAGCTCCCCATACTACCTAGCCTGACACTGAGTGGCATGTTTACTTGCACAGGTATTTTTTTCAGGTAGCAACACCAGCAGCAGCTTCTAGGCAGCTCCACATACTGGCTATTCAGACACCGAGTGATTTGATAACTAGCATAGTTTTTTTTTTATAATAATAATTCATAATAATTACTCTGACACTTAGTGGTTTGTTAACTTGCATAGGTATTATTTTTATTAAGCATGAGGTATTATTTGTATTAAGCAACAGCAGCAGCAGCTTCTAGACAGCTCCACATACTGACTATTCAGACACTGAGCGGTTTAATAATTGCATAGTTTTTCTTCTCAGCTGGCAGCGGCAGTAGCTTCTTTGCAGCTCCCCATACTACCTAGCCTGAAACTGAGTGGTTTGTTAACTATCAGCATCAATTGCGGTTCACTCAATCGTTTTATGTCTTGGTGACTACTTATGTACTTTCTTAGAACTATCGGTACAGACAGTAACTCCTTTTCTGTCTGTACTCTGTCAGCTTCCCGTAGACTGTGTCATCCTTCATGACACGTTGACAGCTTCCTGTAGGCTGCGTCCCCTGGTCCCCTGACACGCACTGTATAGCCTGTACCCTGATTAGGTTCCAGGCTTTCGCCCCTTCCACCGCTGGTGTCTTTTGTGGTTCCCCAGTCGCTGTAAAACATTCTCATCTCCGTGTATAGATTGGCGCGTTTGTCCGCTGCAAGCATACTCTCCACTCTTGAAGTGTTTAAGCTGATATTAACTTGCAAATGTATTATTTTAAGGTAGCAACACCAGAAGCTTCTGGGCAGCTCCACATACTGGCCATCCATACACCGAGTAGCTTGATACCGGTAACTTGCATAGTTGTTTTTTCAGGTGGCAGTGGCAGTAGCTTCTTGGCAGCTCCCCATACTACCTAGTCTGACACTGAGTGGTTTATTAGCTTGCATAGGTTTTATTTTCAGGTAGTGATACCTGCAGCTTCTAGACAGCTCCCCATACTGGCTATTCAGACACCGAGTGGTTTGGTATCTTGCATAGCTTTTCTTTTCAGCTGGCAGCAGCAGCACCAGCTTCTAGGCATCTATCGTTTTGTTGTTCTTTGCCGTTTCTTTGATGATCATCGTCGTTTCGTTGATGTCTAGCGGTGTGGTGAATTGCCCTTTGTTCCAGACGTAATGCATACTTTTCATTGTGTTGATCACCCCATGATGCGGCGCGACTTCCCATCCAGGAGGTGCACTCTGACCCTTTTAGTAAGGTCAGACAACTCAGTTGACCTAGCTATGAATCGCTTCCTGTAGCATCATCAGCCAGCTACGTACCCCTCTTCTTCAGCAGGAAAACCTCTTCTGTTGTGTTGTCGTCTGGTCAGATGGCAGGGGCTAAGCTGACTAGCTACCTTGAGGGAGCCGGTTCCTACCTCTCTTTGCCATCTTCATGACACTGTTAGGGAAAGCCTTTGATAACTTGCATAGTACAACAAGTTGGTGAGGAGGACATTACTAATGTTGTTGGTGCCCTTGTAAAACTATATATAGATCCCCAACAGTTTTACCCCCAGTTTCGTCATCAACAATGCATTGCTTCAGCCAGTCGCAGTAGGTGCATTGTGAAGCTGTTGAACAACACAGTTGGGACGTCCCAATGTGTCACCTCAAGGTTGTTCAAAGAGAGTGTCACCTCGTGGTTGTACATACCAGGGATGGTGATTGACTGCCCAGGCATGAGCGTTACTGACATCCCTCCACGTTCCAGCAATCTATGTTTTGTCTTCTTGAAGCTCTCATACGTATGATCCTACATGTATATTGGTGGTGGTGATGTTGACGGCGTACTATTTATTTGTTTACTTATTTATTAGGTTGATAAAGACTCCAGGATGGGGATGCTCATGAATCCTGAATTCTGTGAAGGATGGAAATACGTCTTTAAATGTATTTTAAAATGCCGCAACAACCACAAAATCAAATTATCACTACAGCACGAAATTACACCCTCGGGGTTACGCCGTTGTCCGTTTGTGCGACCGACCGGCAACCGACCGAAAAATGGAAGCCTGACACGTCAGCCAACTGTCTCACTAACTAACTGGCTTCGGTCAGCTCCATAGTTGCCACCTTTCGTTCCGTTGCCTTCAGACTCCGCCAATTTTCCGCGTCGCAAGCTTAGGACTTGTTACGCACACTTCCACACTCGACATGCTCAAAAACCTTTTTTTATGCTCAATTATTTTGCCAATATTTCAAAAAGCCCTTATACTATTTTTAAAAATTTATGCTCATTTGTTTCTGGTCAAATCTCGGCACTCCTGATTTTTACCAGTTTTATGGTCATTTGGCTGTCCTTCGGAACAATTCGGGTCCAAAAAGTTTTTTTCTTTCCACGAAAATATTTGTGAGATTAGATGAAACATATTCCCGGAGCTGGACCCGATTTGATAAGGTCACTTTTGTCTACGAAACGCCCTACCCAGACCCCCTAGTGCGTGTCGCACGCACATTTTGACATATTTGATATTATATTTTGACTGGGACTACCGGACGAGCGTGTTTTCACAGATTTTGACAGGGCCGTGGAGGGGCCTGGGGGCGTGCGTGTTGACACGTTAAAAATGACAGGGAAGTGCGTGATAATATAACTAGATTTCAAAGGGGGAACATTTGCGCTAGCGCGAACTAACAATACAAAACAACGCTTCAGGGCAGAGGGCCCTCTGCTTCAGGGTTCGTGTTGGCTGTGCGGCAGTTAGGCCCCACGCCCGCCCACGCCCACGTCCGGAAATATCAGGGGCCCATTGGAAATATCGTACCGCAACTGTACGTTACCCGAGTGACAGCGTCGTAAATCACGTCGGAGTGACAGCTGTCAAGCTGTTTATCTCTTCTGTCTCCAAATTGCGGCTGGTTTTCTTCTTCAGATCTGAGAGTGCCGACATATTCTCCTTTCCACAGGCATTCTGAATCCCCACCCCCATGGATCCATCGCATTTTTGCGGGCAAGGAAACCCTCGAACTCAACAAGGGCGACGATGACTTTGGAATGGAGAATACGGTAGGCAGGATAAACAGGAGCTGAAGAACTGAGTGCGATTTCTTCGCCGTTGGCAGCAGCGGTCCTCCTGCTTCACCCGTTCGTCGCTACGGTGGGTGACTGTATACATTCTTAAAAATTGGATTGACGTCCCCAGGCCGACCCTCCTTTTTTTAGTTGTGACAGGATTGAAAGACAAAAAACTGCAAGCTCTAAGCATAGAAAACATGAGGCCTGACCCCTCCCCCCTCACCCACCCCCCCATTAAATTACCCATTAAAAAACTTAGATATGGTTTCCGGAGGTTTTATTTTTAGTACCAGGAGCGCATGGTAACAGTTCTGCCTCTCCCCCCCCTCACCAAGGTTATCCAAGTACCTAAGTCACTCTTTGCTGTAGCTAGAGGCGGCTAGAAAATATAAATATCAGAAGCAGTATAGACACCCCAATACGCATTACAAGTTTTGGAGGTGGGGGTGGGGGGTGAGTGGGTCCCGGGGTGGGGGTGGGGTGGGGGTGGGTGGGGTGTGTGTTGCCAATATAACCTTGCCAAGGCCTACTCAGTCATGGGTGGTCTCATAATTTCATTTGGAGGCCGGAATAAAAATAAAGAAAATAAATAAGGGCTGACCCTTATTGTTTTTGAAATAGCTCATGCTCTCCATCCCCCTCCCCCCTCTATGTCAAGCCGCGAGCAAAATGTGGAGTCCAGTAGGGCAAGAAAAATGTTATAACCATCACATGCCATAATTGTTGTTTGGTAGTTGATATGTGTTGCCAATGAAATTATAATTGCAGCACATACGCCGATTGCCAATAGGGGATGATCAAGGGCGACTGCACCATGATTACCTGCATGTAACCCTACTAGTCTACTACCCTAGCGAAGCGATCGCGGCATGATGATGATGATGATGATGATGATGATGATGGCGATGATGGTAAATTTATCCTTTTTCAAGCTTGGATTTTTAATCCTTTTCAGCCAACTCAGGGCTGCTCGCTGTCTCCCAATTCCAGTTCCCACAATGCGATACCCACTGAAACCAGGGAGCACACGATGAGTCTATGACACTAAACAACTTGTAACAACTCGCCCTACTCGCTCTACTCACACTACTCGCACTACTTGCACTTCTCGCACTACTCACACTACTCGGTCTACTCGCCCTACTCGCCCGGCTCGCCCTACTCGCACTACTCGCCCTACCTGCCCTAATCGTCCTACTCGCCTTACTCGCCCTACTCCCACTACTCCCACTACTCCCACTACTCCCACTACTCCCACTACTCGCACTACTCCCACGACTCGCACTACTCGCACTACTCGCACTGCTTGCCCGACTCGCCCGACTTGCCCGACTCGTCCTACTCGCACTACTCGCCCGACTCACCCTACTTGCCCTACTCACCCTACTCGCACTACTCGCACTACTCGCACTACTCACCCTACTCGCACTACTCGCACTACTCGGTCTATTTGCCCTACTCGCCCTACTCGCCCAACTCGCACTACTTGCCCTACCTGCCCTAATCGTCCTACTCGCCCTACTCGCCCTACTTGGCCTACTCGCCCTACTCACCCTACTCGCCCTACTCGCCCTACTCGCCCTACTTGCCTTACTCGCACTACTTGACTTACTCGCCCTACTCCCCCTACTCGCCCTACTCCCCCTACTCGCCTTACTCGCCCTACTCGCACTACTCGCACTACTCACCCTACTCGCACTACTCGCCCTACTCGCACTACTCGCACTACTGGCACTACTCGCACTACTCGCACTACTCGTCCTACTCGCCTTACTCGCCCTACTCGCCCTACTCGCCCTACTCCCCCTACTCGCACTACTCGCCCTACTCCCCCTACTTGCACTACTCGCACTACTCACACTACTCGCACTACTTCCACTACTCGCCCTACTCGCCCTACTCGCACTACTCGCACTACTCGCACTACTCGCACTACTCGCACTACTCACCCTACTCGCACTACTCGCACTACTCGCACTGCTCGCCCTACTTGCCCTACTCGCCCTACTCGCCCTACTCGCTCTACTCGCACTACTCGCACTACTTGCACTTCTCACACTGCTCACACTACTCGGTCTACTCGCACTACTCGCACTTGCACTCGCACTCGGACTTGCCCGAGCCCGGGGACCGAGGACCGAGGATAAGGACGAGGACGAGAACAAGGAAGAGGATGGTGGTGGTGGTTGTGGAGGGTCGTTGGATTTTTCTGTTGGTGTTGGTTGTAGGATGTGTCATATGGAAGATGGAAGATAGGTCATCTGCTAGGAACTGTGAACTTGATTGCTCAATCTTGCCTGATTAACCCATGGATTGGTAAAAACTTATCTGTCCCCAACTCTTTGATCTGTGCAGCTGAAGAGCCAGTCCCTCAGAAGAACAGGGGTGTGACTTCCCTTGAGGATGGGGATCCCCGCTGTCACTAGGGTGTTTTGGTCACCTCGAGCTGCTGTGGTGACCGATCTCATGGACTTATTAGGGTTCCGACTCTGACTAGTGGGTGTGCGGTGTGTCTAACCTTGTTGCTGTCCTGGTGGCTGTTCTTGCGGAATGTGTGTCTCGTATACCGCGCTTTGGTACGCAGTTGACGAGGTGACTGCCTTTGCTAGTTGAGTGAGCCATATCCAAGTGTATGAAATATCCAGTGTGCCATATCCAAACATCAGCTGGTGCGGGCACACACAATTTAGCAGGCCGAACCCTTAGGGCCTGCAGCGCATCCGTTTTTCTCACCCGTTTATGGCAGTACGTCTGATGTACTGACGTCAGTACCCATTCAGGGAAGGTAATAAGGCAGCCAAGAAATAACAGAAGTCCCTGGGCACATGGCAAGCCATGTGCCCGAAGCCTTAGTTTTTTTTGCTGCCATCTTACCTCCTTGCTTAAGCAATCTTTGCATCCACAAAGCCAGCCCTTCAAAAGAAGAAGGCAGCAGAAAATTAACTGGCTGCCTTCTTCTTTTCAATGGCTGGCTTTGTAGCTGCAAAGATTGCTTAAGCAAGGAGGTAAGTTAGATTATGGATGATTATTGATGAGTTCAACTATGGTCTGCATATCTCACTATAATGTAACGAATAAGCAAATATTTGATATGTATATGCACATTTATGATAGATACATTAGGGTACTTCCAAGCACGCGCTTTTAGAGCTGCCTTTTAGAGCTCCACTGCGCAGTTTTTTGCAACCCCCTGTGGGCGTGGCAAGCAGTTTTTGCGCTTTTTGCTCTACAAAGTGCAGTTTTATTTTTTTCGAATGCGCTAAAGCGCTGGCCAATTTGGTCAATGGAAGTACCCTGGTATAAATACATATATATTATATATATGAATAAAACAGCTTTTGCTCTGCACCACATATATATGCATTACACACCACTCCACACCATGCCCCTCCACCAACACCAGCACCAACCACCTCTCTCACACATCAGCTGGTGAAGCTTGCAGAGCAGCTGGCAGTGGTTTACAAGGAGCAGCAGAGCATTGGCGCTGGGCTGGATGGCCATGCACCCCCTTCCCCCCCACCCCACCCACCCCACTCTCTCTCACATACACACCACACCATACCCATCCACCAACAACAACCACCTCCCTCCCACATCAGGTGGTGAAGCTTGCAGAATAGGTGGCGGTGGCTATGCAGCTGTGGCACAATATGAGCAACAGACTATAGATGAGCTGGACACTGGTGAGGAGTGTGTGTGTGTTTGTGTGTGTGTATGAAGTCGTAGTGCATTGATATTATGTATATCACCACTTATGTCTATTAAGTTAGTGGTGGTTGTAGAACAATGGTATGGGATGGTTGTCGTAGTGTTGGTGGTAGGATGGTGGTGGCAGTGCTGGCCGTAGTGTGCTGGGATGTTGGATAGGAAGGTGGTGGTGCTGGCCGTTGTGTGGTGTTTTTGTGTTGTTGGTGTCGGATGTAGCAAGGTGATGGTGCTGGCCGTAGTGTGGTGGGATGGTGTTGTTGGTAGGATGGTGGTGGATTTGTCTGTAGTTTGATGGGATGTTGTTGGTGGTGTTTGTGGTAGGAAGGTGGTGGTGCTGGCCTTTCTGTGGTGGGATGGTGTTGTTGATGTTGGTGGTAGGATGGAGATGGTGCTGGCCGTAGTTTGGTGTTTTGTGTTGTTGGTGTTGGTGGTAGCAAGGTGGTTGTGCTGGCTGTCGTGTAATGGGATGGTGTTGTTGGTAGGATGGTGGTGGTTTTGTCTGTAGTTTGATGGGATGTTGTTGTTGGTGTTTGTGGTAGAATGGTTGTGGTGCTGGCCTTTGTGTGGTGGGATGGTGTTGCTGGTGTTGGTGGTATTGGTTGTAGGATGATGGTGGGGCTAGCAGAAGTTTGCTTGGTGGGATGGTTTTGTTGGTTGTGGTGGCTGGTGTGATGATGGTGGTGCTGGCCGTAGTGTGGTGGGATGGTATTGTTGGTTTTGTTGGTATTGGTGGTGCTGGCTGGTGGTGGTGCTGGCTGTAGTGTGGTGTGCTGGTGTTGGTGGTGGTGGTGCTGGCCGTAGTGTGGTGGGCAGCTTTGGTGGTGTTGATGGTAGGATGACGGTGGTGCTGGCTGTAGTGTGGTGGGATGGTGTTGGTGGTGTTGGTGGTGGTGCTGGCTGGGCGTGTAGTGGTGGGATGGTATTGTTTTTTGGTGTTGGTGGTGTTGGTGGTGTTAATGGTATGAGGGTGATTGAGCTAGCATTAGCATTGCCTCCTTGTTAAGGGCATGGTCGGGGGGATAGCAGTCAAGGGGGCACCCTTCTTCAGATACCGCCCCTTCACCTTTGGGATCTGGGGAAAGTGTGTGCATATCCGTTTAACCTGTTGAATTGATTTAATTGACGCGATGCTGCACCGCGGCCCCAAGTGTGGATCCCGCGACCCCAAGCGAGGAGCCCGCGGCGGCGTCGGTAGCTCCCAATTGTGCCCGACGGCTTTGCGAGGTTGGTACGCATTCTGCATTTTGCTGCTTGGTTTTAATGTGGGTGGGCCTCTCCGAAACTCATGGATCCAGGTTCGGTTCGAAGTTGGTTAGGAATTGTCACAGTGTTCAGATGAATATGGTTGATAATCAGTTACATGTCAGCTACTCCCGAATCAAGATTTATATGTTCAGGGCGGTGCGCATTGGGGGTTTACGACAATTCAGCCCATAATTCAGCCCATTAATGCCACGCACCCCGAGAGCGCTGTATATCCGATCACTGCTTCTTGCAATAGTGTGGTTTGCTTGGTCGTTCGAAATCTTCCTCTGCGCAGAAGAGCTCAGAGCCCCTGTATACGGTTGACAATTGCGCGCAGCTCTATCTGTTCTCTGACTACTCATCCATAATGTCTACGCAAATCAAGGTGGTTAGAAAATCGGGAGCAAAAGCCAAGGCAGCTCGTGAGTAAACTGCTACTGATTCCTCCTTCTTCTAAGTCCAGCAATCCTAGGGGAACTAACGAATGCGTCAGGTTGATGTTCCCACGATCGATGGGTCCGTCAGTTCATCCCCTCGGCGGGCTGATGCCAACCATCAACCTGACGCCTTCGTTAGTTCACTTCGCATTTTGTTCGTAGCTGAAATTGCATGATGTTTGGCTGCTTCCTTTGATTGTCATTCCTTGTGTTACATCGAAACAGAGCCTGAAGCGCGAGCTAGTGCGAGTCTACATACTACGCTTTATGGTACATGTGTCTCGCCAATAGATATATGAAGGCTGAGCACGCAGCACTTAAGCGTCTCCAGGGTGTGTCCAGGGTACTGTGCCTATTTGTTCCTCACGAGAAGCAAGCAGGCTAGTTAGCTATGGTGGCAGTTCTGATAGTGATATAGCTAGGAATGGTGTCCGGAGGATGATTCGAAGTTGTGCTGCTGAAATTTAGTTTCGAGGCCAAGCGAGGTAGATGGCCAACTCCCGCCAGCTTGATCTGGTAGTAGAAGTCGTTTGTGCGACTTTCGATCACGAAACGAGTTGGGAAAGCGGTGGGAGAGATTTGGTTGTGTTCTTGGAAGTGTTGGGAAGAGAGGTCATTTATCTGCCAGGAACTTTGAGCTTGATTGCTCAATCTTGCCTGATTATATACCCTTGGATTGGTTGATACTTATTTGTCCCCCCCTCCTTAAATCGTTGCAGCTAAAAAGACAGCCCTTGAGAAGACGAGAGGGACAATTAAGAATCCAGGCACTTGGCAAGAGGGTGACCAGTGGCAGCCGGGTGATTCAGATAGGTAAGTTTAATTCTTAATGATTCTGAAAGTCTTGGCTCAACTATGGTCTGCTGATGTCACTAAAATGTAATGAATATATAAATATATTATTAATGCAGTATGTAGTGGACACGCACCTACCAAATATAGTTGGCTTTTCAGTTGAGTCCATTTCACCATACCGTACACAAGCTCTATGATGATGATGATGATTATGATGATGATGATGATTATGATGATGATGATGATGATGATGATGATGATGATGATGATGATGATGATGATGATGATGATGATGATGGTGATGATACTTAATATGCTATATCCAATCCTTCACCAACTGTACCTCACCCTCACTGACTCGTTGCTCCTTGATGATCCAGGTTTGTATACATCACCGAGAATAACCTCCAAATGATGCGAAGTGGTCCATGCTTCCATTGCCGAAGCACCAATGCGCCTGCCTGGAGGAGGAATCTGGACGAGCTTTACTGCAACAAGTGCGGCCTTAAGGGAAGGCGGCGTGCCCTGAAGGTACGGACTTATGAGTATAGAAGATAACTGGGCTTTTCTTCTCTCTACGGGAAGCAGCTTCTAAGCAGCTTCCCTGACTAATTCTTCAGCCAAACCTAACTCAACATGGGGCACCTGGAAGCTGACATTTTTGAAAACCCCAGCCTCCCTCCTCGCCACGTATCTGATCCTCGCCCTTTCTCACAGTCTGCAGATCAAGTTTACCCCCCCCCTCTCCCCTGCCCTGCCTGTGAATGCTAAAGCTTTTTTCTGTGTCGTTTCGACATGCCAGAAGAACTGGTCAGCTACAAGCAGCAGCTTCTAGGAAGCTCCCCTGACTGGCTAGACTGCCGGAACTGGTGCAACCTAGTGCACATTGAAGCTAAAGCATCTAGCTACTTCCCTGTACTTCACCATCTTGAGGCTTGGCCGAGTGGCTGGCTCAGGGAGCAGCCAATGAGCTGCTGCTTGTAGCTGAAAAAGCAAAGCTATGACTTAGTTCAGACACTGACAACTCCCCACTTGTAAAGTCCACTGTGATCCTGAGAATGCACCCACCTCTACATCTCGCAGGCGGGTGATGCTGTAAAGAAGAAGAAAGCTAAGTCTGCAGATGCCCTAGGCGCCGACGCCGACGCCGCAGCTGTCAACAAATTGCCTCCTGGTGGCAAGAGGCGAAGGAAGACCAGCAGCCAAGGAAAGGCTGCAGCAACAACAACAACAGCTGCCGCAAAAGGAGGAGGGTCCGCCATGGCCTTGCAGCAGCAGCAGCAGGAGGAGGAGGAGGGTCCGCCACCAAAAAAGGTGAAGCTGATGAAGAAGCAGGTGCAGAAGGAGAAACCAGTCTCACCAATGCACGGCAAGGACCTGCAGAACACAGTTCATCCCTTGTCCCGCAGTCAGTCCCCTGCAGATAATAAAAAGCAGGCAGCGTACAAACACGCAATGTGTGAGTACAATGCAGCTGTTGCAGCTTTTGAAGCAGAAGCAGCAGAAGCAGCAGCAGCGGCAGCAGGCGGCAGCAATGCCTTATATGTAGCTAGTGCAACAGCCGCAGAAGACGCAGCAGGACAAGCACCCACACCTCTGTGTGCGTGCCGCTCTGCTGACGATGGTGGCTGTGTCTACAAGCAACCCGCCCAGCAGGTGCTGAATGAGGCAGTGTATGCCACACCCATGGTGGTGCCGCTAGCAGCTGGTGTAGCCGCCAGCTCTGGTGATTCTCCAGCTAACAGTGCCGATGGCTACTCGCCAACACATCGCCACGACGGCATGGGCAGTAGCCACTCTGACATGATGACGGATGAGGATTTGGCTGGGCAGGGCTTCTTTTCGTTTGACTATAGCTGCCTTGATGAATATGAGGACCTCTTTTCCATGCTTAATATCCCGTCCATGCCCGCTTGGGATGACCCCTTGGTTACTGATGCTGATGCTGGTGCTGGTGCTGAGCACTATGTTGCAGCTGTTGTTGCTGGTGCGAATGAGAGTGCTCAGCCTTTCACCCCTGCAGGAACTAACGCAGTCTATGGGGGTTCTGGCATCAGCGATGGAGTTGAGGAAATGAACAGAGAGCCCAAGAACAGCAGTGATGAAGGCTGCTGGGGTGGGGCTGACAGCATGAAATTCTTGATGTCTCAGTTAGCAGAACTACCTTTAGAGTTCATAGACACAGATTCCCCAGTGGTTTTCACTTGCTTTGATCACGTGTGACTTCAGGTCTTGAGTGGACCACGAGTGGCAGTGGCATGACTCTCCCCATACCCCATGTTGCACATGCATCTGCTTGATGCAGTGATCGACATGTATGTGCAGCATGGTTTCTGGTGCCATGTATGTATGCCGCCACTCATTCATATTCATATTATGAGATCACGTACGCCTGTACAGCAAAACACATGTAGCCTTATACAAATATACAACGGCAGTTGTTGTTGAGCATGTACAAATATTTTGATAAGAATGCTTTGATTTGAATTGATATGAAAGCTTTGATTTGAATTTATTATAGTAATGCCCATGCAGTGGAAGACAGCGAGTAGCCTTGAAGGCTTTGGTTTGAATTTTTTCTGTTACTGTTGGAGACGGCGAGCAGCCTTGAAGGCAGGCTAGAGCCATGCCTACCATGTTTGAGTTTACCTAGCTCCCCTAGTTCAGTAGTGCATCCAAAATTGTGGCACACTGGCACTATGTAATAATCCTGGCTGGGCCACCGAAACCTTTCACCGATTATTATTATTATTATTATTATTATTATTATTATTATTATTATTATTATTATTATTATTATTATTATTATTATTATTATTATTATGATTCTGATTATTATTATGATTATGATTATTATTATGATTATCATCATCATCATCATCATCATCATCATCATCATCATCATCATCATCATCATCATCATCATCATCATCATCATCATCATCATCATCATCATCATCATCATCATCATCATTATTATTATTATTATTATTATTATTATTATTATTATCATTATTATTATTATATTCCTATTTTATCAAGGTATATACCGGTAAATATATATACCTTATAATGACACACAACCCCACACAAGACATGCGACAATATATTCTGAGTTCCGACAGAAACTTCAAGTACCATGGCAACTTGAATTACCCGAAGCCAGTTTCACCATTGATGCATCAAGATGAGAACGATACCACTTCCTCCTTTCGGGATAGACTTATATAGTTATATGCATTCGTTCATGCTCCGAGTCTATCTGCAAAGTTAGCGTCTGCGTGAAAAGTTGTTTTGTCTCTTTTTTACAATCGTATAATTAAATGTCCACTAAAGCACGAACTCGGAAACAAATAGCTAGTCTACTGCACAAACGAAGTGTCATATGTACGTTGAGTGCCTCATTTCCAGCCAACCTAATAATAAAAAGGTGTTAGCCATGCCATTCCCACTGTTTCTGTTTAGGGCTAGTCATGGCAGCTTCTATACAACTCTACCGGCCAGCCACAGGACGGATCAAGCCCGCAGTTGTCAGCTGCATTGGAGTGACTCATGTATTGTTATATTAGCTTACTGGCGCACTAGCTAGCTTTAGGTGGAACCAAGGACGGGGAGTTCGGTGAAGGGATTTAGCTAGAAGCTGCCATGTGTAGCCCCCAAAATAAACAGTGACCATTCCCACTCATGCATTATGCCCCAGCAGGCGGCCCACACGTAAGGGCGGGCAGGGTTTTCCCTAGCGAATTTCACAATGCAAATATACAAGGAAGCGCATGCACGTGCAAATGTCAGAAATGAGTCATCGGGATTCTAGTCGGTTAATCGGTTATTTCTGCAGTACAACTGCAACACTTCCCACTCCATGCCCGTGCAGCGTTTTGACAACAGCGACCCCCCCCACCCCACCCCACCCCACCCCACCTACCCCACCCCACTCCACCCCACCCCTCATCCTCTACTACTCCCCAAACTCCATAACCACGCCACTGTTCTTTCCTTCCCGGCCTTTATTTATGTGAGCTGTACCTGCCGCTGTAAACTTGCGAAGCATGCACCTGCGTTTTTTTCTTCCGGTCCACTCAGATCAAGCTTTTGCTAGAAGGGTCAAATTAGTAGCCTAGCCCATTTCCACGCGTCATGTCCGACGCTTTATAGAGCAGCAGCATCTGCGATCTGGCTGAAGCTTCTTCTCCCTAGGAAAGCGAGAATGAAGGTGACAAGGGAGGAGTGGCTGCCGTGCTCCGTTCAACCCCTTCGACCTGCTGCCCGATGAGGAGGGCGGTGGTGACGTGAATGTTATAATTGACTGCGTAGTACGCATTCACGTGCCCAGGCTCTTACGATCTGCTCGGGTCGCTTACGGGTCCATAGTCACCCACGGATCTATACATACGGGTCCACAAGTGGATCGGTACTCACACATGAATGCATACCTATGGGTCACCTATTTCCCCAAAGTTCTCTTTGTCCACCAGGCAGAGGGCACGTTTGGAGTCCAATAGGGCACAGGAAAATCATCATCATCATCATCATCATGAGGGTCCTCCAGACATATCTGAAGTTATTGGAGGAACGGTTCGAATTCTAGATGGAGAAGATAAATCTACAGGGTTAAAATACCCAGAGTGGGCTCGTTGAGTTGTTGATGGCCGATCCTCAAGTGACCAATGAGTGTCCTACCAATGGCTGCCTGTCTATGTTTTGGTTAGACACACCAATGTGATGCATATGGTAGGCATTGTGCCTGCACTATGATAGTTAGGATGGTGCAGGTAGTTTGGTAGAGCTGAAAGAGCAGTGTGTGTTTGTGATATAAACAAGTGAGTGTTTTAACCTATCATGTTCACGCCCAGTTGGCAATGTATGAGTTGTACATCAGTGGGTCTTTGTGATGTACACCAGTGAGTGTTGTACCCTACCATGTTAGCCGTATACGATTGTTACAGCAGTGCGTGGTTGTGATGTACACAAGTGAGTGTTGAACTCTACCATATTGGCGATGTACGCAGGTACAGCAGTGGGTGTTTGTGATGTACACCAGTGAGTGTTGTACCCGACCCTGTCGGCGATGTACGCAAAGTACAGCAGTGGGTGTTTGTTATGTACACAAGTTAGTGTTGCACCCTACCCTACCCTGTTTCTCATGTATAAAGAAAAGAAAAGCAGTACGCCAATGCGGCGTGATTAAGGAAGCTGTCCAAAGGGGGTCCTCGGACAACACCATCAAACCGGGGGGTGGCTAGGGGGGGGCAGTACACCCCACGATAGCCGGTGACAGAGGAAGGAGTGTGGGACGAGTGTGTAGCAGATTCCATGCGACGTCGGGTACACACGATGGTATGTGCGTATCGGACGGCATGCAGGTGGAGGGAGTTGAGGAGGCGGGTGGTGTCAGTAGGATGGATACCGAGAGAAGAAAAATTGGGGAGAAGGGAGGCGAAGAGGGCACCAAAGGAGCCGAGGATGATAGGGTCAGGGGAGATGACCTGCCAACCAGCAGCGAGAAGAGCCGAATGGAGGGTAGAATGCTGAGCGGGTTTAATGCCAAGGGTGGTATGATAGCGGCAGTCCCAAGTGTACGTGAGTTCACAAAGATAGACAGTGTGGGCGGCTTGGAGGGAGGAAAGTTCGTTCTGGGTGAGGGTGGCGTCGTGGGAGGGGGCGCCAAAGGCGAGAGACCGGAAATGAAGAGGATGTCTGGGCGCAATTTGGCGACAGGGGTACAAGAGCAAGGGTGGAGGCATGTACAAGAGGGTGGGAGGTGTGGGAGGAGCCAAGGGGGTAGGCGTCTGTTAGAGACACCAAGTGGGAGGGTGTTTCTCGCGGATGCGTCAACATATAAGGGGGAGCGGCCTAGTGAGCTTCCACAGATGGCGTCATTAAGTTGAAGGACGGCTGCGTTGTGTTGGGCGATGTAGAGGGCAACGAACGTAGGGTGGGAGCATGAGGCAAGAAGGTGTGCCGAGGTATCATGGGAGTGGCAGAAATGGCAAGATCCATCGAGGATGGGGGGGTTGCATAGAGTATATGGTTGGGGGGGTTGCATAGAGTATATGGTTGGGGGGGTTGCATAGAGTATATGGTTGGAGGGGTTGCATAGAGTATAGGGTTGGGGGGGTTGCATAGAGTATATGGTTGGGGGGGTATGTATGTGTGAGGGACAGAGGCCGTCCAAAACATGTTGAAACTTAAACAAGTGAGTGTTGAACTTTACTATGTTGGTGATGTACACAGGTTGCAGTGTGTGTGTGTGATGTACACAAGTGAGTGCTTACACCCTACCATGTTGGCACGCTGTTGGCGATGTACAAGTTGTACAGCAGTGGGTGTTTGTGATGTACACAGATGAGTGTTGTACCCTACCCTGTCGGCACGCTGTTGGCGATGTAAAGTTGTACGGCTGTGTTTGTGATGTACACAAGTGAGTGTTGTGCCCTACCCTGTTGGCACACTGTTCGCGATCTTCAAGTTGTACAACAGTGGGTGTTTGTGAAGTACACAAGTGAGTGTTGTTTCCTACCCTGTTCACACCTTGTTGGTGATGTAAGAGTTGTCCAGCAGTTAATGGGCGTTCCTGCTTCCCAACGGATATTTTATTTTACTGAAATCTTACGATAAATATTGTAAGATCGTTTTCTCAAATTAATTGATTTTGCTTTTTTTGTGGCTTTTACGAAAATATCTTACAATTTATTTTGTAAGATTGTTTTGTTGTATTCCGGAGAAAGAGACTATTCCCTTCAATTTCAATTGTAACATTGATTTGCTCGTTTGGAGAGAGAGAAAGTATTCGAATACAAAATCAATTGTAGAGGACAGTCAAGAGGAAGGTGAAAGCTGTTTACAAAGTCTTGAACGCATTGCTCATAATTATTTATCTCACAACTCACAACTCAACAGTTCAAAATTACAACTTAGTACTTACGACTCCGAAATCTGTACTTATGTGTACCTCATAATTTATAACTCACAACTCAGAACTTATATGTACCTTATACAAGTCAGAACTAATAACTCCTAACTCAGGACTTATTATTCATAATTTCATACCTCATAAGCTCATTATGTACATATTAACACAAATTTAAATCCTGAAATCTGCAAACTGCCATCCTAGAATGATTCTAGGATTATCCTGAAATCACTCAAAATGTGTGTTGGATGGTGCAAACAAGTACACTCGTGAAACTTGTGCACAATGCTAATGTTGCACTGCTGCCAACAAGTCCATTGGTGCTAACTTCTGCACTTAGTGATGACAGATCATGTGCTAACTGACGCCATGGTGCTACCTCATAAGCTCATTATGTACTACACAAATTTAAATCGTGAAATCTGCAATCCTAGTCTAGTGCACGATGTTACATGGTGCACTGATGCTCAACCAAGTCCATTGGTGCTAACTTCAACACTGGTGATGGCAGGTTTAGTGGAGCTAGCTTACTGACTCGCTAGTGCTAACTGGCACATTACACGTCCTGCTCTGGGAACACGTTGACACGATACCCAGCGAGGGCAAATTCTAACTTCCTGGAACTCATCAGCCCTTTTACTGTTGCTGCACTGATGCAGCTTTCCAGAACCTTCTCCTTGCAGGCCTCGAACTCCTCGTCAGGCCAATGTGCGGCGTTCTTCTCGCGAAATGTCTGGAGACACGTCTCTAGCTTTTGCATCATTTCCTCATTGGGCTCAGCAGGGTTGTCGTGAAACTCTGCGTCGATGTCTTCCTGAACCAGTACCGCCGTCCTCACCCTTGTTTCATCATCTGCATCAGTACAGGCTTCGAGACGTGATAGAATAGCCTGCTCCGTTTTTGCAAACATGTTCAAACGCCATGCAGCAGCCCCAAGCTTCTGAGTGATACAGTCCAAGCCAATGGCGTTCCTCCTCTCTAGCAAAGCCGCTAGCATGCCCGAGGCATCACCAGCTTGCATGCACATCACATAGTTGCCAACGGAGCTAAGCTCCCGCACAAAGTGACGGAATTCGGCGACACTTCTCCTGCGGTATCCAACTTGTTTGGGACTCATCGAGCAGCCTCTAATGTCGGGGCGTCCAATGGCACTTTTCTGTGCGTCAATAGGCGGTAGGAAGACCGTGATGGCAGCGGCAAGACCAGAAGAAGAACTGGAAGCTTTCGAGGACGGGCCCGCTTGTCCCGCACCTTGATGCAAGATCCCTGAGATGGCGATGCTGGTGGAATGTGTCTTGAAGTCTGGCCCCATGCGTGTAATGTGGGTTTGGCGAATGTCAGCCACGCCAGCTTCTCTGAAAGCCACAAGGAACCTGCTGGTTCCTTCCTCTTGGTTGGTGTACACGACCACATGGCACACTGAGGCAAACTTCCGATTCTGGCCTGCTAAGTTCCGCAGCATGTCGATCGCATCAGTCGAACTCCAAGAGTCTTCATCGACGAGCCACAACGGTCCCTTTTCATCGCCAGGGAGACAGGGGTCGATGATCACCAAGTCGATCAGTTTGCCAGGCACCTGCAAGAGTAAACGAAATATGTACAAGTCAGTTAGATTATGGGTTGGAAGACAAGTTGAACAACGTGATGCTCCCGACTATGATCGGAAGGATTATGTGTAATGGATTTTGAAGTGGTGAAAAGACATGCTTAACACATCATCCTCCCGATTATGATCGGGAGCGTCAACTTTTCAACTTGTAGTCTATCATTTTAAACATCTACGCACCTTACGGATTTCATCACACTGGAATGTTTTCGCCTTCATGTTGTACAGGTGCGCGCTGACTGTTGCCGTCTCTAGCTGGACCCGACCGGCTCCAATCTGGTGGTCAGCGTCCATGAACACTGCTGTAGCTGCCGACATCAGGTGTGGATACATCTGTCCACCATCGTAGAGACGGAAAAAGTCTTCGGAAGGCTCTCCCCTTTTCCACACTGGCAAATCACCGTACTTTACTGCCAATGACAACAAGACCTCCTCTGTCAGGTTCGACATCGGAATCCCTGCTGCTCCATCTTTCCTCCGCCTTGTAAAGTCCATGACGAGGAAACCCACGACTCCCCTGATGGTGTTCAACGCATCGAGATAGATACTGCGAGGCGGAATGGGGTGTGCGAAAAGCAGTTCACGGCAGGCCTCGAGGAACTTGGACATATCATCACAGATTGGTTGTTGGAGGCCGTCTGTCGCCATTGGGTACTTCTGGTCAGGCTGAACTAGCAACTTCATGTCGTCAATGCTAGCGGCCAGGGTACAGATACTCTGTGCCTGGTTTTTTTGCTGGACCCTTGTCCTCATCACAGAAAACCACCTGTCGAGAAGCTGGTTTAGCACTTCCTTGTCTGTCGCGAAACTCAGCAGACCTTCCACTTGCGTGACCTCGGTGATGGTTAGCTTGGGCATCAAAACTTCATCCCTAGGTGGTATACCATACCAATCCCTTCTCTGGGCGGTATAGTCCCTCAGCCACCCGGCGAAGACCTGATGTGCGGGAATCGAAGCATCGGATCGAATGCCCCCGATCAAGATTTCAGAAGCTGCCTTGCTGCTGAAGGCGATGCCACCCAGCGGAAGGGGTTTGTTGGTAACGGCGGGTTCCGCGTTATTGCCCAAGAAGGCGTGCATGTGCGTGAAGCCCTTTGCCTCAAGGTCAAGCGGCGAACCAGAATTGAAGCGTAACTTCAAGTCGTCACGAAAGGACACAGGCGAGACATTGTGTTGCTTGAGAAGCCTGTCGATGATGTAGATGACAAAGCCCGCTGACACTTCTGTCTTGTAATGAACCAACGAAGCCTTGTATGCCGATGCAAACGTCTGCGAATAAAAGAGTTTTCTTGTTATGATAACGATCATACTAGGAAGCATCTCCCGATCATAATCGGCAGCATCATCCAATGCAAGAAGGGATTCGCCGTCAATAACTAGATATGGCACACGGACAGTCCTCCCGATCATACTCGGCAGCATCGTCCAAAGCGAGAAGTGAATCTATGTCAATAACGAGACAATTCTTCATCACAGTCATCCCGATCATGTATGAAAATAACTTAATATACAACATGAACCTACCGCGGTAGTGAACGCGACATTGTCCACTTCGTCCTTGATCTTGAAAGCTTCATACTTGTGGACATACAAATCGTCGGTCACGGACTTCAGGAAGAACTTGAGCTCTCCAGATGGCAGCTTCATAGTTTCCTTCATGTCCTCAACCAGGACCGACCTCATCTTGTCCTTAGCCTTTCCCTTAGCCCTTTTCCCATGGGATCCAGGTCCAGCTTCCTCGTCGTCCCCCTCCTCTTCCTCCTCATCGTTTGGCGGAGGCGGAGGCTCCACGTTCAGTAGGCGCTCAACAAGGTGGTCGGCGCCGATCTTCTCCCGGTCGTCCATGGAGGACATGATCAGAAAAGCCTTGTTGTAGGACTCTTCGTCCAAGCTCACGACGAAGCGTGGCACGGTGACACCCCCCTGGCTAGCAACAGCCTTCGTCAACTTCTCGTCCCCGGTGACACACAGAGTTTTGAAGTTGTTGTACTGGTCTGACTGATGCCCCTTCTCAGTCCGAGCGGGACAGCCTGCCTGAACAACACTTATTTGTGAACATCACAAACACCCACTGCTGCACAAGTCGTACATCTCCAACAGTGTGCAAACATGGTAGGGTACAACACCCACTTGTGTACATCACAAACACCAACTGCTGTACAAATTGCACATTGCCAACAGCTTGCCAACAGGGTAGGGTGCAGAACTCACTTGTGTACATCACAGACACCCACTGCTGTACAACTCAATGATCACCGACAGGGTGCAAAGAGGGTAGGGTATAAGACTCACTTGCGTACATCACCAGCACCCGCTGCTGTACAAGTCGTAACAGCTGTAAATCGGCAACAGCATGCCAACATGATAGGTTACAACACTCAATTGTGTACATCACAAACACCCACTGCAGTACTCCATGTACATCATCAACATGTTAGGGTTAACACTCACCTGTGTACATCACAAACACCCACTGCTGTACAAGATGTACATCGCCAACAGTGTGTAAACAGGGTAGGGAACAATACTCACTTGTGTTCATCATATACAATGCTGTACAACTATAACATCGCCAACAGCGTGCCAACAGGATAGGGTTCAAGGCTCACTTGTGTACATCACAAACACCCACTGCTGTACAACTCCTACATGACCAACAGGGTACCAACAGAGTAGGGTACAACACTCACTTGTATAAATCTAAATACCCACTACTGGACAACTTGTACATCATCAACAGGGTGCGAGGAGGGTAGGTTACAACGCTCACATGTGTACATCACAAACACCCACTGCTGTACAGCCCCTACATAACTAACAGGGTTTCAACAAGGTAGGGTAAACCACTCACTTGTGTACATCACATACACCCACTTCTTAACAACAGGAAAATTGCCAACAGCATGCCAACATGGTAGGGTTAATACCCACTTGTGTAAATCACAAACAGCCACAGCTGTACAACTTGTACATCGCCAACAGCGTGCCAACATGGTAGGGTTAATACCCACTTGTGTAAATCACAAACAGCCACAGCTGTACAACTTGTACATTGCCAACAGCTTCAGAGTAGGGAACAACACTCACGTGTGTACATCACATACACTACTGTACAACTTGTACATGGCCAACAGCGTGCCAACAGGATAGGGTGCAACTTTCACTTGTGTGCATCACATACACCGACTGATGTACAACCTCATACATCACCAATAGGTTGCCAACAGGGTAGGGTACAACACTCACTTGTGTACATCACATACACCCACTGCTGTACAACTTGTACATCGCCAACAGCGTGCCAACATGGTAGGGTGTAAACACTCACTTGTGTACATCACACACACACACTGCAACCTGTGTACATCACCAACATAGTGAAGTTCAACACTCACTTGCATAAATAACAAACAGGGCAGGGTAGGGTACAACACTAACTTGTGTACATAACAAACACCCACTGCTGTACTTCGCGTACATAACTGACAGGGTAGGGTACAACACTAACTTGTGTACATCACAAACACACACCGCTGTAAAACTTGTACATCGTTAACATGGTAGGGTATAACACTCACTGGTATACATCACAAACACCCACTGTTGTACAAATTGTACGTTGCCAATAAGGTGCTGACATGGTAGGGTTAATACCCACTTGTGTACTTCACAAACACACACTACAGTACAACTTGTACACCGCCAAAAGGGTGCCAACATGGTGATGTAAAATTGTCAGTTTTTTTCATCAATATCACCCACTGCTGTTCTTCGCATGAATTGCCAAAAGGTTGGGGTACACCACACACTTGTGTACACCACAAACACCTAATGCTGTACAAACATTACATCATCAACAGCATGCCAACATGAAAGGGCAAAACACTAAGTTGTGTAAATCGCATATACCAACAGAGTATACTATATGTCACCTACTACACTGCTAGCTGCCAGGCAGATGCCTGGTCACCAGCTGCTAGTGTGGGTGTCGGACCTAAGCCCGGCACCGTTACAGATACAGCTATAGGCTGTATCATAACATTCCCCCCAATCCCTGGTATTCTGGTACCCAGAATTCCTGGGATTCCACAACACAAGTCATAAAAAGTAAGCCAGACAAATATTCCCGTGGAGAAGAAAAGTAGGGGGAAAGCAATCCTAAAACCAGTCAAAGAAAACTTGATCCACCGAATGCCTAGACGGAACAGGCAAAAGGGCTAAATTCTTCTGGGCTATGACATTTCATCAGTCATGCTAAAATAGAAGAACTGCAGGTGTACATGATCCATATGTCAGTGTCATGTAAAGTACCAATCACAACATAAACACCCAACCATACTCCCAGCAAAGATTAACCAATAAACAAGGCAAGCAGTAACTTGGTCAACACAGGCACATGGTCAACACAGGCACAAGGCAGCTAAGTCTGGGCTACAATTGCAGTCTACCACTACACTGCAATTCATAACCTAACCAGACGCTATGGAAATCTTGGAACGGTAGCTAAGGATGCATGCCATATGGGTATGCAGTACTGTCCGCCAGTACTCTGACGCAGGTGCAGACGGGTGACCATCATGCAGGTAGGCAGGCCTCAGGAAGGTGCAGGCGGGTGCAAAGCTGTTTGCCAGTACTCCGGCGCAGGTGCTGGCCCGGCGCGTGTCCTGGTCTGGTCTGGCAGGTGCAGGCGGGTAACCGCCATGCAGGTAGGCAGACCTATCCAGTGCTCCGAGCGCCAGTGCTCCGGGCTATCTGCCCAGCATCCACCAGATAAGGTGCTATGCAGGACATTCCCCCCAATCCCTGGTAATCCTGTAGTTAAGGATTCCTGGGATTCACTTCTCTGATGCGCATGGTAGGTGCGCATGTAGGTGCATCCATTCTGCTGGGGAAAAAGGGATCCTGATGGCAGTAATAGTTACGAAGACAAATTCCCATGGGCGGATGACATTGCGATTAGTAGCATAGGCGACGGGAAGGTGAGGCAACACTCCCATATTGGGCAAGGGGAATCGATCGATACATTACTTATTCGATGTGGATGCGCACAGCAAGGTGCATGGGAAAAGCGGAGCAGCAGATTATGAGAGCAGAGCCGAAGCGAATTCCCAGTGCAGTGAAATGCATTGCGCAAAGGGTGCGAGAATTAGAAGCAACTCGGGGGTTATTCACAACCACCCGGTGCTAATGCAGATGCGCAGCAAGGCGATGCAGAAAGCGAAAGGCAAAGCAGCAGATCATGAGAACAGAGCTGAAGTGAATTCCCATAGCAGTGAAATGCATTGCGCAAAGGGTGCGAGAATTAGGTGCAACTCGGGACCATGCAGGGCCACCCGGTGCTAATGCAGATGCGCATCAAAGCAATGCAGGATGCGAAAGGCAATTTGCGCAAGGCATGAAAGGAGGTGAAAGCGCAAGGCATGAAAAGAGGTGAAAGCGCAAGGCATGAACCAAAGCCTTTCCGACTTATCAAAACAGTCTTTCATGCATGCGCAGCAAGGGGGGACCCGGCAAGGGGGGTCAATCAATGCACATCAAGGGGTCATGCAAAGGGGTCAAGCTGCCAGGTCATGCAAAGGGGTCAAGCTGCCAGAGAAGGCGCTGGGCATGGCAATCAATGCACAGCAAGGAGTCATGCAAAGGGGTCAAGCTGCCAATCCATTGAGAAGGACACCAAGGCAGAGGCTGTGCAATCGGATGGAGACAATGTAGACATTGCTGAGGAGGAGGAGATGGAGGAGGAGGAAGATGGGGATGGGGGCATGGAGGAGGAGATTCTAGTGCAGCGACTGTACAGGCGCTGTTGTTACCCAACAAGTTAGCATTGGCCCTCTTTCTACAACGTGATAGCCTGTTCCCACAGCCAATCTTGAGTAGACCGTATTGTGTCAGGTAGCACCATGGCGTCAGTTAGCACATGACCTGTCAGCACTAAGTGCAGAAATTATCACCAATGGACTTGTTGGCAGCAGTGCAACATTAGCACCGTGCACAAGTTTGCACGAGTGTACTAGTTTGCCTTATCCAACACACATTTTGAGTGATTTCAGGATTCTAGGATGGCAGTTTGCAGATTTAAGGATATAAATTTGTGTTATGTACATAATGAGGCTATGAGGTATGAAATTATGAATAATAAGTCCTGAGTTAGGAGTTATTAGTTCTGACTTGTATAAGGTACATATAAGTTCTGAGTTGTGAGTTATACATAAGTGAGGTACACATAAGTACAGATTTCGGAGTCATAAGTACTAAGTTGTACTTTCGAACTGTTGAGTTGTGAGTTGTGAGATAAATAATTATGAGCAATGCGTTCAAGACTTTGTAAACAGCTTTCACCTTCCTCTTGACTGTCCTCTACAATTGATTTTGTATTGGAATACTTCGAAGGAACTTTCTCTCTTTCCAAACGAGCAAATCAATGTTCCAATTGAAATTGAAGGGAATATTCTCTTTCTCCGGAATACAACAAAACAATCTTACAAAATAAATTGTAAGATATTTTCGTAAAAGCCACCAAAAAAGCAAAATCAATTAATTTGCGAAAACGATCTTACAATATTTATCGTAAGATTTCAGTAAAAAAAAAATCCGTTCGGAAGCAGGAACGCCCATTAATTCATGCGAAGAACAGCAGTGGGTGATATTGATGAAAAAAACTGACAATTTTACATCACCATGTTGGCACCCTTTTGGCGGTGTACAAGTTGTACTGTAGTGTGTGTTTGTGAAGTACACAAGTGGGTATTACCCCTACCATGTCAGCACCTTATTGGCAATGTACAATTTGTACAGCAGTGGGTGTTTGTGATGTATACCAGTGAGTGTTGTACCCTACCATGTTAACGATGTACAAGTTTTACAGCGGTGTGTGTTTGTGATGTACACAAGTTAGTGTTGTACCCTACCCTGTCAGTTATGTACGCGAAGTACAGCAGTGGGTGTTTGTTATGTACACAAGTTAGTGTTGTACCCTACCCTGCCCTGTTTGTTATTTATGCAAGTGAGTGTTGAACTTCACTATGTTGGTGATGTTCACAGGTTGCAGTGTGTGTGTGTGATGTACACAAGTGAGTGTTTACACCCTACCATGTTGGCACGCTGTTGGCGATGTACAAGTTGTACAGCAGTGGGTGTATGTGATGTACACAAGTGAGTGTTGTACCCTACCCTGTTGGCAACCTATTGGTGATGTATGAGGTTGTACATCAGTCGGTGTATGTGATGCACACAAGTGAAAGTTGCACCCTATCCTGTTGGCACGCTGTTGGCTATGTACAAGTTGTACAGTAGTGTATGTGATGTACACACGTGAGTGTTGTTCCCTACTCTGAAGCTGTTGGCAATGTACAAGTTGTACAGCTGTGGCTGTTTGTGATTTACACAAGTGGGTATTAACCCTACCATGTTGGCACGCTGTTGGCGATGTACAAGTTGTACAGCTGTGGCTGTTTGTGATTTACACAAGTGGGTATTAACCCTACCATGTTGGCATGCTGTTGGCAATTTTCCTGTTGTTAAGAAGTGGGTGTATATGATGTACGCAAGTGAGTGGTTTACCCTACCCTGTTGAAACCCTGTTAGTTATGTAGGGGCTGTACAGCAGTGGGTGTTTGTGATGTACACATGTGAGCGTTGTAACCTACCCTCCTTGCACCCTGTTGATGATGTACAAGTTGTCCAGTAGTGGGTATTTAGATTTATACAAGTGAGTGTTGTACCCTACTCTGTTGGTACCCTGTTGGTCATGTAGGAGTTGTACAGCAGTGGGTGTTTGTGATGTACACAAGTGAGCCTTGAACCCTATCCTGTTGGCACGCTGTTGGCGATGTTATAGTTGTACAGCATTGTATATGATGAACACAAGTGAGTATTGTTCCCTACCCTGTTTACACACTGTTGGCGATGTACATCTTGTACAGCAGTGGGTGTTTGTGATGTACACAGGTGAGTGTTAACCCTAACATGTTGATGATGTACATGGAGTACTGCAGTGGGTGTTTGTGATGTACACAATTGAGTGTTGTAACCTATCCTGTTGGCATGCTGTTGCCGATTTACAGCTGTTACGACTTGTACAGCAGCGGGTGCTGGTGATGTACGCAAGTGAGTCTTATACCCTACCCTCTTTGCACCCTGTCGGTGATCATTGAGTTGTACAGCAGTGGGTGTCTGTGATGTACACAAGTGAGTTCTGCACCCTACCCTGTTGGCAAGCTGTTGGCAATGTGCAATTTGTACAGCAGTTGGTGTTTGTGATGTACACAAGTGGGTGTTGTACCCTACCATGTTTGCACACTGTTGGAGATGTACGACTTGTGCAGCAGTGGGTGTTTGTGATGTTCACAAATGAGTGTTGTAACCTATTGTTTTGGTGATGTACTATTTGTACAGCAGTGTGTTTTGATGCACCAAGCTATTGAAGGAGGCAGGCTGTTGCGATGGAAGGCTGAGCTGCTGCAAACTGGTGCATATGGCCCCAAAACAAACTGCTGCACAGATGCCCTTGTGCGAATACAATAAATAAATTATAAATATAATTTTATGTGTGACGTGTGAATAGACCAGAGGGTGCAACAGCTTGCAGGGATGATGAGTTCACAGGAAGCTGTCCTTGCACTTGAACTTGGTTACATACCTTCAGTCATCAATTTGGCTGCTCGCCGTCTTCGGCAGTATTTGTTGTTACCAGGAATTTCTATTTGTTCACCCTGATAAATTTACAGTGAATCCTAGGAGGAACTTCTCCGCCATTCTTTCCGAATCCTCGGCGGCGCTGGTTTGTGGAAGGGGTCCTACCTCCTGCACTACCAATTAATCCAGATTCTACTAGCTAGTACATTTTGTTGCACCTATCTATTGTATTGTGAAAACTTAATATCCCCCTCGTAGGTATTTGGGATTGTCGCTCCAGACGTTTTGCGATCCCCCAAAGGCAGTTTACTATACCCCAAGACAAAAGCACGATTCCTTTAATTTGGAATTTGCCCCTACACCATTCTACGACACCCCTTATCCCATTGTACGATACCTATCCCTGACCTCTACCTGGATTCTAGTAGAATTCGTACCCCTGAATTCTACCCGGATCCTAGGAGAATTCTTACCCCTGGAATGGACATCTATCTTTGTTACTGATCCTAGAATAATGCATACCTCTTCTTTTATTTGAACTGATATACATCCGGTCATAAGGTTGTTGAACCTGTCCAGCCACTCTAGGTTGGGCACTCATGCATGGCTTGTTAGAAGCAGTGCTTGCAGTGAAGACAGATGACATAAAAGTAGGTTCTAGGACAACCATACTTGTTACAGAAAGTAATGCATTGGATTTGCCCCGAAATAGATATGTAAATATTGATAACATACAGCTAAATATCTACATATAGGTGGCACTAGGTGGTTATGACTCTATCTACGTCCTTCTCAGCTGACCAAGGGCAGCAGTAACTTCTAGGCAGCTCCCCATACTACCTAGTCTGACAATGAGTGGTTTGTTAGCTTGTGAAGGTATTAATTTCAGGTAGAAAAACAGCAGCAGCTTCTAGGCAGCTCCACATAATGGCCATTCAGACACCGAGTGGTTTGATAACTTGCATATTTATTATTTTCAGCTGGCAGCAGCGGTAGCTTCTAGTCAGATCCCCATACTACCTAGCCTGACACTGAGTGGTTAGTTAACTTGCATGGGCCCTGGGCTGAAGCCCTAGATTCCCTCAGTGTCTCTCTCCGCTGTCTGTCTGTCTGTCTGTCTGTCAGTCTGTCTGTCTGTCTGTCTGTCTGTCTGTCTGTCTGTCTGTCTGTCTGTCTGTCTGTCTGTCTGTCTGTCTGTCTGTCTGTCTGTCTGTCTGTCTGTCTGTCTGTCTGTCTGTCTGTTCTGTCTGTCCTGTCTGTCGGTCTGTCTGTCCTGTCTGTCTGTCTGTCTGTCTGTCTGTCTGTCCTGTCTGTCTGCTGTCTGTCTGTCTGTCTGTCTTCTGTCTGTCTTTCTGTCCTGTCTGTCTGTCTGTCTGTCTGTCTGTCTGTCCTGTCTGTCCTGTCCTGTCTGGTCTGTCTGTC
>JACBWV010000610.1:162156036-162158536 GCA_013435795.1 Chlamydomonas sp. ICE-L | reverse complement strand
GTCTGACACTGAGTGGTTTGTAAGCTTGCAAATGTATTCATTATGGGTAGAAAAACGTCACTTTCTAGGCGGACTCACTACTGCTATTCAGACACCGGTGGTTAGATTACTTGCATTTTTCATTTCAGCTGAAAGTCCAGTACTTCTTGGCAGGCTCCTCATACTACCTAGCCTGGCCCTTGAGTGGGTTGTTAACTTGCAAAGGTATTATTTTCAGGTAGCAACACCAGCAGCTTCTAGGCAGCTCCACAGACTTGCTATTCAGATAGACACCGAGTGGTTTGATAACTTGCATAGTTTTTCTTTTCAGCTGGCAGCAGCAGTAGCTTCTTGGCAGCTACCCATGCTAACTAGACTGACACTTAGTGGTTTTTTAACTTCCAAAAGCATTATTTGCAGGTAGCAACACCAGCAGCAGCTTCTAGGCGGCTCCACATACTGGCTATTCAGACCCCGAGTGGTTTGATAACTTGCATAGTTTTCCTTTTCAGCTGGCAGCAATTGTAGCTTCTTGGCAGCTTACCCATACTACCTAGCCTGACACTTAGTGGTGTGTTAACTTGAAAAGATATTAATGTCAGGTAGCAACACCAGCAGCTTCTAGGCAGCTCCACACACTGGCTATTCAGACACCGAGTGGTTTGATAACTTGCATAGTTTTCTTTCAGCTGGCAGCAGCAGCGGTAGCTTCTTGGCAGCTCCCCATTATACCTAGCCTGACACTAAGTGGTGTGTTAACTTGAAAAGGAATTAATTTCAGTTAGCAACACAAGCAGCTTCTAGGCAGCTCCACAGACTTGCTATTCAGATAGACACCGAGTGGTTTGATAACTTGCATAGTTTTTCTTTTCAGATGGCAGCAGCAGTAGCTTCTTGGAAGCTCCCCATGCTACCTAGCCTGACACTGAGTGGTTTTTTAACTTGCAAAGGCATTATTTGAAGGCAACAACACCAGCAGCAGCTTCTAGGCGGATCCACATGCTAGCTATTCAGACACCCAGTGGTTTGATAACTTGCATAGTTTTCCCTTTCAGCTGGAAACAGCAGTAGCTTTTAGTCAGCTCCCCATACTGATAGGTTGACACTGAGTGGTTTGCAAGCTTGCAAAGGCATTAATTATAGGTAGAAAAAACAGCAGCTTCTAGGCAGCTCCACGTACTGGCTATTCAGACACCGAGTGGTTTGATAACTTGCATAGTTTTATTTTCGCTGGCAGCAGCAGCGGTAGCTTCTTGGCAGCTCCCCATGCTACCTAGCCTGACACTGCGTGTTTGTAAAGCAAGTTGTTATATTCAGTAGCAACACCATCATCATCTTCCTAGGCATCTCCACACACTGGCTATTCAGACACCTAATAGTTTGATAACTTGCATAGTTTTTATTTTCATCTGGAAGCAGCAGTGGTAGCTTCTTGGCAGCTCCCCATACTACCTAGCCTGACACTAAGTGGTTTGTTAACTTGCAAACGTATTATTTACAGTTAGCAACACCAGCAGCAGCTTCTAGGCAGCTCAGCATACTGGCTATTCAGACACCGAATGGTTTGATAACCTGCATAGTTTTCTTTCAGTTGGCAGCAGCAGCGGTAGCTTCTTGGCAGCTCCCCATACTACCTAGCCTGACACTGAGTAGTTTGTTAACTTGCAAAGGTATTATTTTCAGGTAGCAACACCAGCAGTTCTTAAGCAGCTCCACACACTGGCTATTCAGACACCGAATAATTTGATAACTTGCATAGTTTTATTTTAGCTGGAGCAACAGCGTTATCTTCTGGCAGCTCCCTACTACCTTCCTGTACACTGCGTGGTTTTGTTAACCAGCAAAGGTTTTTATATTCGGTATCAACACCAGCAGCAGCTTCTAGGCATCTCCACACACTGGCTATTCAGACACCGAATAGTTTGATAACTTGCATAGTTTTTATTTTCATCTGGAAGCAGCAGTGGTAGCTTCTTTGCAGCTCCCCATACTACCTAGCCCTACACTGAGTGGTTTGTTAACTTGCAAAGGTATTATTTTCAGGTAGCAACACCAGCAGCTTCTAGGCAGCTCCACACACTGGCTATTTAGACACCTAATAATTTGATAACTTGCATAGTTCTTATTTTCAGCTAGCAGCCGCAGTGGTAGCTTCTTGGCAGCTCCCCATACTACCTAGCCTGACACTGAGTGGTTTGTTAACTTGCAAACGTATTATTTACAGTTAGCAACACCAGCAGCAGCTTCTAGGCAGCTCAGCATACTGGCTATTCAGACACCGAATGGTTTGATAACTTTCATAGTTTTATTTTAGCTGGCAGCAGCAGCGGTAGATTCTTGGCAGCTCCCCATGCTACCTAGCCTGACACTGAGTGGTTTGTTAACTTGCAAAGGTATTATTTTAAGTGAGCAACACCAGCAGCAGCTTCTAGGCAGCTCCACAAACTGGCTATTCAATACCCCGAATATTTGATAACTTTCCCTATTTTATTTTAGCTGTCAGCAGCAGCGGTAATTCTTA
>JACBWV010000610.1:162127170-162153793 GCA_013435795.1 Chlamydomonas sp. ICE-L | reverse complement strand
CTAACCTCTTCGCGTTCTCTACCGGAGCTCCTTTTACACCTGAATGGTTTGATAACTTTGCATTGTTTTTCTTTTTCAGCTAGCAGCAGCATGGCAGCAGCGGTAGCTCTTCTTCTTTTCTTCTTTGTGTCCTCCCCCCTCCCTCTCCTTTCCCTTCTTTTCTCTTTCCGCCTTTTCCAGGTATTACTTTCATGTACATAAACTATCTCATCTTCTAGTAGCTCCCCAATCTGGCTATTTCAGCCAACCGTATTGTTTTGATACCTTGTATAGTTTTTCTTCTCAGCTGGCAGCACAGTAGCTTCTTGGCAGCTCCTCATACTACCTAGCCTGACACTGAGTGGTTTGTTAACTTGCAAAGGTATTAGTTTCTGTTAGCAACACCAGCAGCAGCTTCTAGGAAGCTCAACATACTGGCTATTCAGACACCGAATGGTTTGATAACTTGCATAGTTTTTCTATTCGGCTAGCAGCAACAGCAGCGGTAGCTTCTTGGGGCTCCCCACACTACCTAGGCTGGCACTGAGTGGTTTGTTACCTTGCAAAGGTTTTATTTCCAGTCAGCAACACCAGCAGCAGCTTCTAGGAAGCTCAACACACTGGCTATTCAGACACCGAATGGTTTGATAACTTGCATAGTTTTTCTTTTCATCTGGAAGCAGCAGCGGTAGCTTCTTGGCAGCTCCCCATACTACCTAGGCTGACACTGAGTGGTTTGTTAACTTGCAAAGGTTTCATATTCAGGAAGCAACACCAGCAGCAGCTTCTAGGAAGCTCCACACACTGGCTATTCAAACACCGAATTGTTTGATAACTTGCATTGTTTTTCATGTCATCTGGAAGCAGCAGCGGTAGCTTCTTTGCAGCTCCCCATACTACCTAGCCTGGCACTGAGTGGTTTGTTAACTTGCGAAGGTATTATTTTCAGGTAGAAACACCAGCAGCTTCTAGGCAGCTCCACATACTGGCTATTCAGACACCGAATTGTTTGATAACTTGCATAGTTTTCTTTTCAGCTGGCAGCAGCGGTAGCTTCTTGGCAGCTTCCCATACTACCTAGGCTGACACTGAGTGGTTTGTTAACTTGCAAAGGTTTTATATTCAGGAAGTAACACCAGCAGCAGCTTCTAGACAGCTCCACACACTGGCTATTCAGACACCGAATGTTTTGATAACTTGCATAGTTTTTATTTTATTCTGGAAGCAGCAGCGGTAGCTTCTTGGCAGCTCCCCATACTAACGAGCCTGACACTGAGTGGTTTGTTAACTTGCAAAGGTTTTATATTCAGTGAGCAACACCAGAAGCAGCTTCTAGGCAGCTCCGCATACTGGCTATTCAGACACCGAATGGTTTAATAACTTGCATAGTTTTCTATCAGCTGGCAGCAGCAGCGGTAGCTTCGTGGCTGCTCCCCATACTTACTAGCCTGGCACTTAGTGGTTTGATAACTTGCAAAGGTATTATTTTGAAGTAGCAACACCAGTAGCTTCTAGGCAGCTCCACATACTGGCTATTCAGACAACGAATGGTTTGATAACTTGCATAGTTTTTCGTTTCAGCTGGCAGCAGAGGTAGATTATGGCAGCTCCCCATACTACCTAGCCTGACACTGAGTGGTTTGTTAACTTGCAAATGTATTATTTCCAGTTAGCAACACCAGCATCAGCTTCTAGGCAGCTCCGCATACTGGCTATTCAGACACCGAGTGGTTTGATAACTTGCAAAGTTTTTCTTTCCAGCTGGCAGCAGCAGTAGCTTCTTTGCAGCTCCTCACACTACCTAGCCTGGCACTGAGTGGTTTGTTAACTTGCAAAGGTATTATTTTCAGGTAGCAACACCAGCAGATTCTAGGCAGCTTCACATACTGGCTATTCAGACACCAAGTGGTTTGATAACTTGCATAGTTTTCATTTTCAGCTGCAGCAGCAGAAGCTTCTAGGCAGCTACCCATACTACCTAGGCTGACACTGAGTGGTTTGTTAACTTGCAAGGGTTATATTTTTCAGGAAGCAACACCAGCAGCTTCTGGGCAGCTCCACATACTGGCTACTGAGGCACCTTGTGGTTTGATAACTTGCATTGTTTTTCTTTCAGCTAGCAGCAGCAGCAGCGGTAGCTTCTTTGTGGCTCCCCACACTACCTAGCCTGGCACTGAGTGGTTTGTTACCTTGTAAAGGTATTACTTTCAGGTAGCAACTCCAGCAGCAGCTTCTAGGCAGCTCCACACACTGGCTATTCAGACACGGAGTGGTTTGATAACTTGCATAGTTTTTCTTTTCAGCTGGAAGCAGCAGCAGAAGCTTCTAGGCAGCTCCCCATACTACCTAGCCTGGCACTGAGTGGTTTGTTAAGTTGTGAAGTTATTATTTCCAGTTAGCAACACCAGTAGCAGCTTCTAGGCAGCTCAATACACTGGCTATTCAGACACCGAATGGTTTGATAACTTGCATAGTTTTTATTTCAGCTAGCAGCAGCAGCAGCGGTAGCTTATTTGTGGCTCCCAACACTACCTAGCCTGACACTGAGTGGTTTGTTACCTTGCAAAGGTTTTATTTTCAGCCAGCAACACCAGCATCAGCTTCTAGGCAGCTCCACATACCGCTATTCAGACACCGAGTGGTTTGATAACTTGTATAGTTTTTCTTCTCAGCTGGCAGCACAGTAGCTTTTGGCAGCTCCCCATACTACCTAGCCTGACACTGAGTGGTTTGTTAACTTGCAAAGGTATTATTTTCAGTGAGCAACACCAGCAGCAGCTTCTAGGAAGCTCAACATACTGGCTATTCAGACACCGAATGGTTTGATAACTTGTATAGTTTTTCTATTCGGCTAGCAGCAGCAGCAGCGGTAGCTTCTTGGCAGCTCCCCATACTAAGTAGCTTGGCACTGCATGGTTTGTTAACTTGCAAAGGTATTATTTTCAGGGAGCAACACCAGCAGCAGCTTCTAGGCAGATCCACATACTGGCTATTCAAACACCGAATTGTTTGATAACTTGCATATTTTACTTTTCAGCTGGCAGCAGCAGTAGCTTTTGGCAGCTCCCCATACTACCTAGCCTGACACTGAGTGGTTTGTTACCTTGCAAAGGTATTATTTTCAGTGAGCAACACAAGCAGCAGCTTCTAGGCAGCTCCACATACTGGCTATTCAGACACCAAATGGTTTGATAACTATAATAGTTTTAATTTTCATCTGGCAGCACCAGTAGCTTCTTTGCAGCTCCCCACACTACCTATCCTGGCACTAAGTGGTTTGTTTACTTCGAAGGTATTATTTTCAGGTAGCAACACCAGCAGCTTCTAGGAAGCTCCACATACTGGCTATTCAGACACCAAGCGGTTTGATAACTTGCATAGTTTTCATTTTCAGCAGCAGCAGCAGAAGCTTCTAGGCAGCTCCCCATACTACCTAGCCTTACACTGAGTGGTTTGTTAACTTGCAAGGGTATTATTTTCAGGAAGCAACACCAGCAGCTTCTGGGCAGCTCCACATACTGGCTACTGAGACACCTAGTGGTTTGATAACTTGCATAGTTTTTATTTTCAGCTGGCAGCAGCAGTAGCTTCTTGGTAGCTCCCCATACTACCTAGCTTGGCACTGAGTGGTTTGTTATCTTGCAAGGGTATTATTTTCAGTGAGCAACACCAGCAGCAGCTTCTAGGAAGCTCCACGTACTGGCTATTCAGACACCGAGTGGTTTGATAACTTGTATAGTTTTTCTTCTCAGCTGGCAGCACAGTAGCTTTTGGCAGCTCCCCATACTAACTAGCCTGGCACTGAGTGGTTTGTTATCTTGCAAAGGTATTATTTTCAGTGAGCAACACCAGCAGCAGCTTCTAGGCAGCTCCACGTACTGGCTATTCAGACACCGAGTGGTTTGATAACTTGTATAGTTTTTCTTCTCAGCTGGCAGCACAGTAGCTTTTGGCAGCTCCCCATACTAACTAGCCTGACACTGAGTGGTTTGTTACCTTGCAAAGGTTTTATTTTCAGTGAGCAACACCAGCAGCAGCCTCTAGGAAGCTCCACATACTGGCTATTCAGACACCGAGTGGTTTGATAACTTGTATAGTTTTTCTTCTCAGCTGGCAGCACAATAGCTTTTGGCAGCTCCCCATACTACCTAGCCTGACACTGAGTGGTTTGTTAACTTGCAAAGGTATTATTTTTTGTTAGCAACACCAGCAGCAGCTTCTAGGAAGCTCAACATACTGGCTATTCAGACACCGAGTGGTTTGATAACTTGTATAGTTTTTCTTCTCAGCTGGCAGCACAGTAGCTTTTGGCAGCTCCCCATACTACCTAGCCTGACACTGAGTGGTTTGTTACCTTGCAAAGGTATTATTTTCAGTGAGCAACACCAGCAGCAGCCTCTAGGAAGCTCCACATACTGGCTATTCAGACACCGAGTGGTTTGATATCTTGTATAGTTTTTCTTCTCAGCTGGCAGCACAGTAGCTTTTGGCAGCTCCCCATACTACCTAGCCTGACACTGAGTGGTTTGTTAACTTGCAAAGGTATTATTTTTTGTTAGCAACACCAGCAGCAGCTTCTAGGAAGCTCAACATACTGGCTATTCAGACACCGAATGGTTTGATAACTTGTATAGTTTTTCTATTCGGCTAGCAGCAGCAGCAGCGGTAGCTTCTTGGGGGCTCCCCATACTAACTAGCCTGGCACTGAGTGGTTTGTTACCTTGCAAAGGTATTATTTTTAGGGAGCAACACCAGCAGCAGCTTCTAGGCAGCTCCACATACTGGCTATTCAGACACTGAATGGTTTGATAGCTTGCATATTTTTCTTCTCAGCTGGCAGCACAGTAGCTTTTGGCAGCTCCCCATACTACCTAGCCTGACACTGAGTGGTATGTTACCTTGCAAATATTTAATTTTCAGTGAGCATCACCAGCAGCAGCTTCTAGGCAGCTCCACATACTGGATATTCAGACACCAAATGGTTTGATAACTTGCATAGTTTTAATTTTCATCTGGCAGCAGCAGTAGCTTCTTTGCAGCTCCCCATACTACCTAGCCTGGCACTAAGTGGTTTGTTACCTTGCAAAGGTATTGTTTTCAGGGAGCAACACCAGCAGCTTTTAGGCAGCTCCACATACTGGCTACTGAGACACCAAGTGGTTTAATAACTTGCATAGTTTTTATTTTCAGCTGCAGCAGCAGAAGCTTCTAGGCAGCTCCCCATACTACCTAGCCTGGCAGTGAGTGGTTTTTAGCTTGCAAAGGTATAATTTTCTGTTAGCAACATGAACAGCAGCTTCTTGAAAGCTCAATACACTGGCTATTCAGACACCGAATGGTTTGATAACTTGCATAATTTTTCTTTCAGCTAGCAGCAGCAGCAGCGGTAGCTTCTTCGTGGTTCCCCACACTACCTAGCCTGGCACTGAGTGGTTTGTTACCTTGTAAAGGTATTACTTTCAGGTAGCAACACCAGCAGCAGCTTCTAGGAAGCTCCACATACTGGCTACTGAGACACCAAATGGTTTGATAACTTGCATTGTTTTCTTTCAGCTGGCAGTAGCAGCATTAGCTTCTTGGCAGCTCCCCATACTACCTAGCCTGGCACTGAGTGGTTTGTTACCTTGCAAAGGTATTATTTTCAGTGAGCAACACCAGCATCAGCTTCTAGGCAGCTCCAAATACTGGCTATTCAGACACCGAATGGTTTGATAACTTTTATAGTTTTTCTATTCGGCTAGCAGCAGCAGCAGCGGTAGCTTCTTTGTGGCTTCCCACACTACCTAGCCTGGCACTAAGTGGTTTGTTAACTTGCAAAGGTATTATTTTCAGGTAGCAACACCAGCAGATTCTAGGCAGCTCCACATACTGGCTATTCAGACACCAAGTGGTTTGATAACTTGCATAGTTTTCATTTTCAGCAGCAGCAGCAGAAGCTTCTAGGCAGCTACCCATACTACCTAGCCTGACACTGAGTGGTTTGTTAACTTGCAAGGGTTATATTTTCAGGAAGCAACACCAGCAGCTTCTGGACAGCTCCACATACTGGCTATTGAGGCACCTAGTGGTTTGATAACTTGCATAGTTTTTATATTCAGCTGGCAGCAGCAGTAGCTTCTAGGCAGCTCCCCATACTACCTAGCCTGGAACTGAGTGGTTTTTAGCTTGCAAAGGTATTATTTTCTGTTAGCAACACCAGCAGCAGCTTCTAGGAAGCTCAATACACTGGCTATTCAGACACTGAATGGTTTGATAACTTGCATTGTTTTTCTTTCAGCTAGCAGCAGCAGCAGCGGTAGCTTCTTCGTGGTTCCCCACACTACCTAGCCTGGCACTGAGTGGCTTATTACCTTGTAAAGGTATTACTTTCAGGTAACAAAACTAGCAGCAGCTTCTAGGAAGCTCCCCAATCTGGCTATTCAGACACCGAGTGGTTTGATAACTTGTATAGTTTTTCTTCTCAGCTGGCAGCACAGTAGCTTCTTGGCAGCTCCTCATACTACCTAGCCTGACACTGAGTGGTTTGTTAACTTGCAAAGGTATTAGTTTCTGTTAGCAACACCAGCAGCAGCTTCTAGGAAGCTCAACATACTGGCTATTCAGACACCGAATGGTTTGATAACTTGCATAGTTTTTCTATTCGGCTAGCAGCAACAGCAGCGGTAGCTTCTTGGGGCTCCCCACACTACCTAGGCTGGCACTGAGTGGTTTGTTACCTTGCAAAGGTTTTATTTCCAGTCAGCAACACCAGCAGCAGCTTCTAGGAAGCTCAACACACTGGCTATTCAGACACCGAATGGTTTGATAACTTGCATAGTTTTTCTTTTCATCTGGAAGCAGCAGCGGTAGCTTCTTGGCAGCTCCCCATACTACCTAGGCTGACACTGAGTGGTTTGTTAACTTGCAAAGGTTTCATATTCAGGAAGCAACACCAGCAGCAGCTTCTAGGAAGCTCCACACACTGGCTATTCAAACACCGAATTGTTTGATAACTTGCATTGTTTTTCATGTCATCTGGAAGCAGCAGCGGTAGCTTCTTTGCAGCTCCCCATACTACCTAGCCTGGCACTGAGTGGTTTGTTAACTTGCGAAGGTATTATTTTCAGGTAGAAACACCAGCAGCTTCTAGGCAGCTCCACATACTGGCTATTCAGACACCGAATTGTTTGGATAACTTGCATAGTTTTCTTTTCAGCTGGCAGCAGCGGTAGCTTCTTGGCAGCTTCCCATACTACCTAGGCTGACACTGAGTGGTTTGTTAACTTGCAAAGGTTTTATATTCAGGAAGTAACACCAGCAGCAGCTTCTAGACAGCTCCACACACTGGCTATTCAGACACCGAATGTTTTGATAACTTGCATAGTTTTTATTTTATTCTGGAAGCAGCAGCGGTAGCTTCTTGGCAGCTCCCCATACTAACTAGCCTGACACTGAGTGGTTTGTTAACTTGCAAAGGTTTTATATTCAGTGAGCAACACCAGAAGCAGCTTCTAGGCAGCTCCGCATACTGGCTATTCAGACACCGAATGGTTTAATAACTTGCATAGTTTTCTATCAGCTGGCAGCAGCAGCGGTAGCTTCGTGGCTGCTCCCCATACTTACTAGCCTGGCACTTAGTGGTTTGATAACTTGCAAAGTTATTATTTTGAAGTAGCAACACCAGTAGCTTCTAGGCAGCTCCACATACTGGCTATTCAGACAACGAATGGTTTGATAACTTGCATAGTTTTTCGTTTCAGCTGGCAGCAGAGGTAGATTATGGCAGCTCCCCATACTACCTAGCCTGACACTGAGTGGTTTGTTAACTTGCAAATGTATTATTTCCAGTTAGCAACACCAGCATCAGCTTCTAGGCAGCTCCGCATACTGGCTATTCAGACACCGAGTGGTTTGATAACTTGCAAAGTTTTTCTTTCCAGCTGGCAGCAGCAGTAGCTTCTTTGCAGCTCCTCACACTACCTAGCCTGGCACTGAGTGGTTTGTTAACTTGCAAAGGTATTATTTTCAGGTAGCAACACCAGCAGATTCTAGGCAGCTTCACATACTGGCTATTCAGACACCAAGTGGTTTGATAACTTGCATAGTTTTCATTTTCAGCTGCAGCAGCAGAAGCTTCTAGGCAGCTACCCATACTACCTAGGCTGACACTGAGTGGTTTGTTAACTTGCAAGGGTTATATTTTTCAGGAAGCAACACCAGCAGCTTCTGGGCAGCTCCACATACTGGCTACTGAGGCACCTTGTGGTTTGATAACTTGCATTGTTTTTCTTTCAGCTAGCAGCAGCAGCAGCGGTAGCTTCTTTGTGGCTCCCCACACTACCTAGCCTGGCACTGAGTGGTTTGTTACCTTGTAAAGGTATTACTTTCAGGTAGCAACTCCAGCAGCAGCTTCTAGGAAGCTCCCCAATCTGGCTATTCAGACACCGAGTGGTTTGATAACTTGTATAGTTTTTCTTCTCAGCTGGCAGCACAGTAGCTTCTTGGCAGCTCCCCATACTACCTAGCCTGACACTGAGTGGTTTGTTAACTTGCAAATGTATCATTTTCTGTTAGAAGCTCAATACACTGGCTATTCAGACACCGAATGGTTTGATAACTTGCATAGTTTTTCTTCCAGCTAGCAGCAGCAGCAGCTGTAGCTTCTTTGTGGCTCCCCCCACTACCTAGCCTGGAACTGAGTGTTTTGTTAATTTGTTAAGGTATTATTTTAAGGTAGCAACACCAGCAGCAGCTTCTAGGAAGCTCAACATACTGGCTATTCAGACACCGAATAGTTTGATAACTTGCATAGTTTTCTTTCAGCTGGCAGCAGCAGCGATAGCTTCTTGGCAGCTCCCCATACTACCTAGCCTGACACTGAGTGGTTTGTAACCTTGCAAAGGTATTATTTTCAGGTAGCAACACCAGCATCAGCTTCTTGGCAGCTCCACATACTGGCTATTAAGACACCGAGTGGTTTGATAACTTGTATTGTTTTTCTTTTCAGCTGGCAGCAGTGGTAGCTTTTGGTAGCTCCCCATACTACCTAGCCTGACACTGAGTGGTTGGTTAAATTGCAAAGGTATTAGTTTCAGTGAGCAACACTAGCAGCTTCTAGGCTGCTCCACATACTGGCTATTCAGACACCTAATAATTTGATAACTTGCATAGTTTTCTTTTCAGCTGGCAGCAGCAGAAGCTCCTAGGCAGCTCCCCATACTACCTAGCCTGACACTGAGTGGTTTGTTAACTTGCAAAGGTTTTATATTCAGGAAGCATCACCAGATCTTCTGGGAAGCTCCACATACTGGCTACTGAGACACCTAGTGGTTTGATAACTTGCATAGTTTTTATTTTCAGCTGACAGCAGCAGTAGCTTCTAGGCAGCTCCCCATACTACCTAGCCTGGCACTGAGTGGTTTTTAGCTAGAAAAGGTATTATTTTCTGTTAGCAACACCAGCAGCAGCTTCTAGGAAGCTCAATACACTGGCTATTCAGACACCGAATGGTTTGATAACTTGCATAGTTTTTCTTCCGGCTAGCAGCAGCAGCAGCTGTAGCTTTTTTGTGGCTCCCCACACTACCTAGCCTGGCACTGAGTGGTTTTTAGCTTTAAAAGGTATTATTTTCAGGTAGCAACACCAGCAGCAGCTTCAAGGAAGCTCCACATACTGGCTATTCAGACACTGAATGGTTTGATAGCTTGCATAGTTTTCTTTCAGCTGGCAGCAGCAGTGGTAGCTTCTTGGCAGCTCCCCATACTACCTAGCCTAACACTGAGTGGTTTGTTACCTTGCAAAGGTATTATTTTCAGGTAGCAACACCAGCATCAGCTTCTAGGCAGCTCCACATACTGGCTATTCAGACACCGAGTGGTTTGATAACTTGTATAGTTTTTCTTTTCAGCTGGCAGCAGCGGTAGCTTTTGGTAGCTCCCCATACGTCCTAGCCTGACACTGAGTGGTTTTTTACCTTGCAAAGGTATTATTTTCAGTGAGCAACACTAGCAGCTTTTAGGCAGCTCCACATACTGGCTATTCAGACACCTAATAATTTGATAACTTGCACAGTTTTCTTTTCAGCTGGCAGCAGCAGTAGCTTCTTTGCAGCTCCCGATACTACCTAGCCTGACACTGAGTGGTTTGTCACCTTGCAAAGGTATTATTAACAGTGAGCAACACCAGCATCAGCTTCTAGGCAGATCCACATACTGGCTATTCAGACACCGAGTGGTTTGATAACTTGTATAGTTTTTCTTCTCAGCTGGCAGCACAGTAGCTTTTGGCAGCTCCCCATACTACCTAGCCTGACACTGAGTGGTTTGTTAACTTGCAAAGGTATTATTTTCTGTTAGCAACACCAGCAGCAGCTTCTAGGAAGCTCAACATACTGGCTATTCAGACACCGAATGGTTTGATAATTGTATAGTTTTTCTATTCGGCTAGCAGCAGCAGCAGCGGTAGCTTCTTGGGGGCTCCCCATACTAACTAGCCTGGCACTGAGTGGTTTGTTACCTTGCAAAGGTATTATTTTCAGGTAGCAACACCAGCAGCAGCTTCTAGGAAGCTCCACATACTGGCTATTTAGACACAAAATGGTTTGATAACTTGCATAGTTTTCTTTCAGCTGGTAGCAGCAGCAGCGGTAGGATAGCTTCTTGGCAGCTCCCAATACTACCTAGCCTGACACTGAGTGGTTTGTTAACTTGCAAAGGTATTATTTTCAGTGAGCAACACCAGCATCAGCTTCTAGGCAGCTCCACATACTGGCTATTCAGACACCGAGTGGTTTGATAACTTGCATAGTTTTCTTTTCAGCTGGCAGCAGCAGTAGCTTCTTGGCAGCTCCCCACACTACCTAGCCTGGCACTGAGTGGTTTGTTAACTTGCAAAGGTATTATTTTCAGGTAGCAACACCAGCAGCTTCTAGGCAGCTCCACATACTGGCTGTTTAGACACCAAGTGGTTTGATAACTTGCATTTTTTCATTTTCAGGAGCAGCAGCAGAAGCTCCTAGGCAGCTCCCCATACTACCTAGCCTGACACTGAGTGGTTTGTTGACTTGCAAGGGTATTATTTTCAGGAAGCAACACCAGCAGCTTCTGGGCAGCTCCACATGCTGGCTACTGAGACACTTAGTGGTTTGATAACTTGCATAGTTTTTATTTTCAGCTCGCAGCAGCAGTAGCTTCTAGGCAGCTCCCCATACTACCTAGTTTGGCACTGAGTGGTTTTGAGCTTGCAAAGGTATTAGTTTCTGTTAGCAACACCAGCAGCAGCTTCTAGGAAGCTCAATACACTGGCTATTCAGACACCGAATGGTTTGATAACTTGCATAGTTTTTCTTTCAGCTAGCAGCAGCAGCAGCGGTAGCTTCTTTGTGGCTCCCCCCACTACCTAGCCTGGCACTGAGTGGATTTTTACCTTGTAAAGGTATTATTTTCAGGTAGCAAAACCAGCAGCAGCTTCTAGGAACCTCCCCAATCTGGATATTCAGCCTCCGAATGGTTTGATAACTTGCATAGTTTTTGTTTCAGCTGGCAGCAGCAGTGGTAGCTTCTTGGCAGCTCCCCATACTAAATAGCCTGGCACTGAGTGGTTGTTACCTTGCAAAGGTATTATTTTCAGGGAGCAACACCAGCAGCAGCTTCTAGGAAGCTCCACATACTGGCTATTCAGACACTGAATGGTTTGATAACTTGCATAGTTTTCTTTCAGCTGGCAGCAGCAGCGGTAGCTTCTTGGCAGCTCCCCATTCTACCTAGCTTGACACTGAGTGGTTTTTGACCTTGCAAAGGTATTATTTTCAGTGAGCAACACCAGCAGCAGCTTCTAGGCAGCTCCACATACTGGCTATTCAGACACCGAGTGGTTTGATAACTTGTATAGTTTTTCTTCTCAGCTGGCAGCACAGTAGCTTTTGGCAGCTGCCCATACTAACTAGCCTGACACTGAGTGGTTTGTTAACTTGCAAAGGTATTATTTTCTGTTAGCAACACCAGCAGCAGCTTCTAGGAAGCTCAATACACTGGCTATTTAGACTACGAATGGTTTGATAACTTGCATAGTTTTTCTTTCAGCTAGCAGCAGCAGCAGTGGTAGCTTCTTTGTGGTTCCCCATACTAACTAGCCTGGCACTGAGTGGTTTGTTACCTTGCAAAGGTATTATTTATAGGGAGCAACACCAGCAGCAGCTTCTAGGCAGCTCCACATACTGGCTATTCAGACACTGAACGGTTTGATAGCTTGCATAGTTTTTCTTCTCAGCTGGCAGCAGCGGTAGCTTTTGGCAGCTCCCCATACTACCTAGCCTGACACTGAGTGGTTTGTTACCTTGCAAATGTTTTATTTTCAGGTAGCAACACCAGCAGCAGCTTCTAGGAAGCTCCACATACTGGCTATTTAGACACCGAATGGTTTGATAACTTGCATAGTTTCCTTTCAGCTGGCAGCAGGAGCAGCGGTAGGATAGCTTCTTGGCAGCTCCCAATACTACCTAGCCTGACACTTAGTGGTTTTTTAACTTGCAAAGGTATTATTTTCAGGTAGCAACACCAGCAGCTTTTAGGCAGCTCAATACACTGGCTGTTCAGACACCGAATGGTTTGATAACTTGCATAGTTTTTCTTTCAGCAAGCAGCAGCAGCTGCAGCGGTAGCTTGTTTGTGGCTCCCCACACTACCTAGCCTGGCACTGAGTGGTTTGTTACCTTGTAAATGTATTATTTTCAGGTAGCAACACCAGCAGCAGCTTCTTGGAAGCTCCACATACTGGCTATTCAGACACCGAATGGTTTGATAACTTGCATAGTTTCTTTCAGCTGGCAGCAGCAGCGGTAGCTTCTTTGTGGCTCCCCACACTACCTAGCCTGGCACTGAGTGGTTTGTTACCTTGCAAAGGTATTATTTTCAGTGAGCAACACCAGCAGCAGCTTCTAGGCAGCTCCACATACTGGCTATTCAGACACCGAATGGTTTGATAACTTGCATAGTTTTCTTTTCAGCTGGCAGCAGCAGCGGTAGCTTCTTGGCAGCTCCCCATACTACCTAGCCTGACACTGAGTGGTTTGTTGCCTTTCAAAGGTATTATTTTCAGTGAGCAACACCAGCAGCAGCTTCTAGGCAACTCCACATACTGGCTATTCAGACACCGAGTGGTTTGATAACTTGTATAGTTTTTCTTCTCAGCTGGCAGCACAGTAGCTTTTGGCAGCACCCCATACTACCTAGTCTGACACTGAGTGGTTTGTTAACTTGCAAAGGTATTATTTTCTGTTAGCAACACCAGCAGCAGCTTCTAGGAAGCTCCGCATACTGGCTATTCAGACACCGAATGGTTTGATAACTTTTTATTTTTTTTAATTCGGCTAGCAGCAGCAGCAGCGGTAGCTTCTTTGGGGATCCCCATACTACCTAGCCTGGCACTGAGTGGTTTGTTACCTTGCCAAGTTATTATTTTCAGGGAGCAACACCAGCAGCAGCTTCTAGGTAGCTCCACATACTGGCTATTTAGACACTGAATGGTTTGATAGCTTGCATAGTTTTTCTTCTCAGCTGGCAGCAGCAGCGGTAGCTTCTTGGCAGCTCCCCATACTACCTAGCCTGACACTGAGTGGTTTGTTAACTTGCAAATGTTTTATTTTTAGGTAGCAACACCAGCAGCAGATTCTAGGAAGCTCCAAATGCTGGCTATTTAGACACCGAATGGTTTGATAACTTGCATATTTTTCTTTCAGCTGGCAGCAGCAGCAGCGGTAGGATAGCTTCTTGGAAGCTCCCCATACTACCTAGCCTGACACAGTGGTTTTTTAACTTGCAAAGGTATTATTTTCAGTGAGCAACACCAGCAGCTTCTAGGCAGCTCCACACACAGGCTATTCAGACACCGAATAGTTTGATAACATGCATAGTTTTGTTTACATCTGGAAGCAGCAGCGGTAGCTTCTTGGCAGCTCCCTATACTACCTAGCCTGGCACTGAGCGGTTTGTTTACTTGCAAAGGTATTATTTTCTGTTAGCAACACCAGCAGCTTCTAGGCAGCTCCACATACTGGCTATTCAGACACCAATTGGTTTGATAACTTGCATAGTTTTCATTTTCAGCAGCAGCAGCAGAAGCTTCTAGGCAGCTCCCCATACTACCTAGCCTGACACTGAGAGGTTTGTTAACTTGCAAGGGTATTATTTTCAGAAAGCAACACCGGCAGCTTCTGGGAAGCTCGACATACTGGCTACTGAGACACCTAGTGGTTTGATAACTTGCATAGTTTTTATTTTCAGCTGGCAGCAGCAGTAGGTTCTAGGCAGCTCCCCATACTACCTAGCTTGGCACTGAGTGGTTTTTAGCTTGCAAAGGTATTATTTTCTGTTAGCAACACCAGCAGCAGCTTCTAGGCAGCTCAATACACTGGCTATTCAGACACTGAATGGTTTGATAACTTGCATAGTTTTTCTTTCAGCTAGCAGCAGCAGCTGCAGCGGTAGCTTCTTTGTGGCTCCCCATACTACCTAGCCTGGCACTGAGTGGTTTGTTACCTTGTAAATGTATTATTTTCAGGTAGCAACACCAGCAGCAGCTTCTTGGAAGCTCCACATACTGGCTATTCAGACACCGAATAATTTGATAACTTGCATAGTTTCTTTCAGCTGGCAGCAGCAGCGGTAGCTTCTTGGCAGCTCCCCATACTACCTAGCCTTGCACTGAGTGGTTTGTTACCTTGCAAAGGTATTATTTTCTGTGAGCAACACCAGCAGCAGCTTCTAGGAAGCTCCCCAATCTGGCTATTCAGACACCGAATGGTTTGATAACTTGCATAGTTTTCTTTTCAGCTGGCAGCAGCAGCGATAGCTTCTTGACAGCTCCCTATACTACCTAGCCTGACACTGAGTGGTTTGTTAACTTGCAAAGGTATTATTTTCAGGTAGCAACACCAGCAGCAGCTTCTAGGCAGCTCCACGTACTGGCTATTCACACACCGAGTGGTTTGATAACTTGTATAGTTTTTCTTCTCAGCTGGCAGCACAGTAGCTTTTGGCAGCTCCCCGTACTACCTAGCCTGACACTGAGTGGTTTGTTAACTTGCAAAGGTATTATTTTCTGTTAGCAACACCAGCAGCAGCTTCTAGGAAGCTCAACATACTGACAATTCAGACACCGAATGGTTTGATAACTTGTATAGTTTTTCTTCTCACCTAGCAGCAGCAGCAGCGGTAGCTTCTTTGGGGCTCCCCATACTACCTAGCCTGGCTCTGAGTGGTTTGTTACCTTGCAATGGTATTATTTTCAGGAAGCAACACCAGCAGCAGCTTCTAGGCAGCTCCACATACTGGCTATTCAGACACTGAATGGTTTGATAGCTTGCATAGTTTTACTTTTCAGCTGGCAGCAGCGGTAGCTACTTGGCAGCTCCCCATACTACCTAGCCTGACACTGAGTGGTTTGTTAACTTGCAAATGTTTTATTTTCAGGTATCAACATCAGCAGCAGCTTCTAGGAAGCTCCACATACTGGCTATTCAGACACCGAATGGTTTGATAGCTTGCATAGTTTTCTTTCAACTGGCAGCAGCAGCAGCGCTAGCTACTTGGCAGCTCCCCATACTACCTAGCCTGACACTGAGTGGTTTTTTAACTTGCAAAGGTATTATTATCTGTTAGCAACACCAGCAGCAGCTTCTAGGCAGCTCCACATACTGGCTATTCAGACACCGAGTGGTTTGATAACTTGTAAAGTTTTTCTTCTCAGCTGGCAGCACAGTAGCTTTTGGCAGCTCCCCGTACTACCTAGCCTGACACTGAGTGGTTTGTTACCTTGCAAAGGTATTATTTTCTGTTAGCAACACCAGCAGCAGCTTCTAGGAAGCTCAACATACTGGCTATTCAGACACCGAATGGTTTGATAACTTGCATAGTTTTTCTATTTGACTAGCAGCAGCAGCAGCGGTAGCTTCTTGGGGGCTCCCCATACTAACTAGCCTGGCACTGAGTGGTTTGTTACCTTGCAAAGGTATTATTTTCAGGGAGCAACACCAGCAGCAGCTTCTAGGTAGCTCCACATACTGGCTATTCAGACACTGAATGGTTTGATAGCTTGCATAGTTTTTCTTTTCAGCTGGCAGCAGCGGTAGCTTCTTTGCAGCTCCCCATACTACCTAGCCTGGCACTGAGTGGTTTGTTACCTAGCAAATGTTTTATTTTCAGGTAGCAACACCAGCAGCAGCTTCTAGGAAGCTCCACATACTGGCTATTCAGACACCGAATGGTTTGATTACTTGTATAGTTTTCTTTCAGCTAGCAGCAGCAGCAGCGGTAGCTTCTTGGGGGCTCCTCATACTAACTAGCCTGGCACTGAGTGGTTTGTTACCTTGCAAAGGTATTATTTTCAGGGAGCAACACCAGCAGCAGCTTCTAGGCAGTTCCACATACTGGCTTTTCAGACACTGAATGGTTTGTTAGCTTGCATAGTTTTTCTTTTCAGCTGGCAGCAGCGGTAGCTTTTGGCAGCTCCCCATACTACCTAGCCTGACACTGAGTGGTTTTTTAACTTGCAAAGGTATTATTATCTGTTAGCAACACCAGCAGCAGCTTCTAGGCAGCTCCACATACTGGCTATTCAGACACCGAGTGGTTTGATAACTTGTAAAGTTTTTCTTCTCAGCTGGCAGCACAGTAGCTTTTGGCAGCTCCCCGTACTACCTAGCCTGACACTGAGTGGTTTGTTAACTTGCAAAGGTATTATTTTCTGTTAGCAACACCAGCAGCAGCTTCTAGGAAGCTCAACATACTGGCTATTCAGACACCGAATGGTTTGATAACTTGCATAGTTTTTCTATTTGACTAGCAGCAGCAGCAGCGGTAGCTTCTTGGGGGCTCCCCATACTAACTAGCCTGGCACTGAGTGGTTTGTTACCTTGCAAAGGTATTATTTTCAGGGAGCAACACCAGCAGCAGCTTCTAGGTAGCTCCACATACTGGCTATTCAGACACTGAATGGTTTGATAGCTTGCATAGTTTTTCTTTTCAGCTGGCAGCAGCGGTAGCTTCTTTGCAGCTCCCCATACTACCTAGCCTGGCACTGAGTGGTTTGTTACCTAGCAAATGTTTTATTTTCAGGTAGCAACACCAGCAGCAGCTTCTAGGAAGCTCCACATACTGGCTATTCAGACACCGAATGGTTTGATTACTTGTATAGTTTTCTTTCAGCTAGCAGCAGCAGCAGCGGTAGCTTCTTGGGGGCTCCTCATACTAACTAGCCTGGCACTGAGTGGTTTGTTACCTTGCAAAGGTATTATTTTCAGGGAGCAACACCAGCAGCAGCTTCTAGGCAGTTCCACATACTGGCTTTTCAGACACTGAATGGTTTGTTAGCTTGCATAGTTTTTCTTTTCAGCTGGCAGCAGCGGTAGCTTTTGGCAGCTCCCCATACTACCTAGCCTGACACTGAGTGGTTTTTTAACTTGCAAAGGTATTATTATCTGTTAGCAACACCAGCAGCAGCTTCTAGGCAGCTCCACATACTGGCTATTCAGACACCGAATGGTTTGATAACTTGTAAAGTTTTTCTTCTCAGCTGGCAGCACAGTAGCTTTTGGCAGCTCCCCGTACTACCTAGCCTGACACTGAGTGGTTTGTTAACTTGCAAAGGTATTATTTTCAGGTAGCAACACCAGCAGCAGCTTCTAGGAAGCTCAACATACTGGCTATTCAGACACCGAATGGTTTGATAACTTGCATAGTTTTTCTATTTGACTAGCAGCAGCAGCAGCGGTAGCTTCTTGGGGGCTCCCCATACTAACTAGCCTGGCACTGAGTGGTTTGTTACCTTGCAAATGTTTTATTTTCAGGGAGCAACACCAGCAGCAGCTTCTAGGTAGCTCCACATACTGGCTATTCAGACACTGAATGGTTTGATAGCTTGCATAGTTTTCCTTTTCAGCTGGCAGCAGCGGTAGCTTTTGGCAGCTCCCCATACTACCTAGCCTGACACTGAGTGGTTTGTTAACTTGCAAATGTTTTATTTTCAGGTATCAACATCAGCAGCAGCTTCTAGGAAGCTCCACATACTGGCTATTCAGACACCGAATAGTTTGATAGCTTGCGTAGTTTTCTTTCAACTGGCAGCAGCAGCAGCGGTAGCTACTTGGCAGCTCCCCATACTACCTAGCCTGACACTGAGTGGTTTCTTAACTTGCAAAGGTATTATTTTCTGTTAGCAACACCAGCAGCAGCTTCTAGGCAGCTCCACATACTGGCTATTCAGACACCGAATGGTTTGATAACTTGTATAGTTTTTCTGCTCAGCTAGCAGCAGCAGCAGCAGTAGCTTCTTGGGGGCTCCCCATACTACCTAGCCTGGCAATGAGTGGTTTGTTACCTTGCAAAGGTATTTTTTTAAGGGAGCAACACCAGCAGCAGCTTCTAGGCAGCTCCACATACTGGCTATTCAGACACTGAATGGTTTGATAGCTTGCATAGTTTTTCTTTTCAGCTGGCAGCAGCGGTAGCTTCTTTGCAGCTCCCCATACTACCTAGCCTGGCACTGAGTGGTTTGTTACCTAGCAAATGTTTTATTTTCAGGTAGCAACACCAGCAGCAGCTTCTAGGAAGCTCCACATACTGGCTATTCAGACACCGAATGGTTTGATTACTTGTATAGTTTTCTTTCAGCTAGCAGCAGCAGCAGCGGTAGCTTCTTGGGGGCTCCTCATACTAACTAGCCTGGCACTGAGTGGTTTGTTACCTTGCAAAGGTATTATTTTCAGGGAGCAACACCAGTAGCAGCTTCTAGGCAGTTCCACATACTGGCTTTTCAGACACTGAATGGTTTGTTAGCTTGCATAGTTTTTCTTTCCAGCTGGCAGCAGCGGTAGCTTTTGGCAGCTCCCCATACTACCTAGCCTGACACTGAGTGGTTTGTTAGCTTGCAAAGGTATTATTTTCAGGTAGCAACACCAGCAGCAGCTTCTAGGAAGCTCCACATACTGGCTATTCAGACACCGAATGGTTTGATAACTTGCATAGTTTTCTTTCAGCTGGCAGCAGCAGCAGCGGTAGCTTCTTGGCAGCTTCCCATACTACCTAGCCTGACACTGAGTGGTTTGTTAACTTGCAAAGGTATTATTTTCAGTGAGCAACACCAGCAGCAGCTTCTAGGCAGCTCCACATACTGGCTATTCAGACACCGAATGGTTTGACAACTTGTATAGTTTTCTTTCAGCTAGCAGCAGCAGCAGCGGTAGCTTCTTGGGGGCTCCTCATACTAACTAGCCTGGCACTGAGTGGTTTGTTACCTTGCAAAGGTATTATTTTCAGGGAGCAACACCAGCAGCAGCTTCTAGGCAGTTCCACATACTGGCTTTTCAGACACTGAATGGTTTGATAGCTTGCATAGTTTTACTTTTCAGCTGGCAGCAGCGGTAGCTTTTGGCAGCTCCCCATACTACCTAGCCTGACACTGAGTGGTTTGTTACCTTGCAAATGTTTTATTTTCAGGTAGCAACACCAGCAGCAGCTTCTAGGAAGCTCCACATACTGGCTATTCAGACACCGAGTGGTTTGATAACTTGTATAGTTTTTCTTCTCAGCTTGCAGCACAGTAGCTTCTTGGCAGCTCCCCATACTACCTAGCCTGACACTGAGTGGTCTGTTAACTTGCAAGGGGATTATTTTCAGATAGCAACACCAGAAGCTTATGGGCAGCTCAACATACTGGCGACTGAGACACCAAGTGGTTTGATAACTTGCATAGTTTTTCTTTTCAGCTGGCAGCAGCAGTAGCTTCTAGGCAGCTCCCCATACTACCTAGCCTGACACTGAGTGGTTTGTTAACTTGCCAAAGTTATTATTTTCAGGTAGCAACACCAGCAGCTCTGGGAAGCTCCACATACTGGCTATTCAGACACCGAATGGTTTGATAACTTGCATAGTTTTTATTTTCAGCTGGCAGCAGCAGCGGTAGCTTCTTGGCAGCTCCCCATACTACCTAGTCTGACACTGAGTGGTTTGTTAGCTTGCACAGGTATCATTTTCAGGTAGTGGCACCTGCAGCTTCTTGACGGCTTCTAGACACCTTCAGCTTCTATACTTGTTTCACAACGTAATAAAAACAAGGCAATGATATAAACTATAGCACAGAAAACCAAAACTCACGAATAAGATGCAACTGCAATTTGGTTAAAGAAGTGTGCAAGCGGTTACTTGTTTTCAACTCGCTGTTTGGTAACACAACGTACATCAGTACTGCAGTTCAACTCACTGGGCTGTAAATTTGCACTTTAAGAGTATTTAGCCGTAAGAATAACTCACATGACACCTGGAAGACAACGATTAGTCGCAGGCTCAAGCCCGCTTCAAGACGAAATTGTTTTTACAACTCATCCTAATAATGCAAGTTCTGCAATAACGTATGACTCACGGAGTACAAATACGCTAAGTCGACAAGTGTGCAAGTGGTTACTTGTTTTTCAATCTCTTTGATGTTAGATCTTGACTGGGACTACCGGACGAGCGTGTTTTCACAGATTTTGACAGGGCCCGGCAGTTAGGCCCCACGCCCGCCCACGCCCACGCCCATGTCCGGAAATATCAGGGGCCCATTGGAAATATCGTACCGCAACTGTACGTTACCCGAGTGACAGCGTCGTACGTCACATCGGAGTGACAGCTGACAAGCTGTTTATATCTTCTGTCTCCAAATTGCGGCTGGTTTTCTTCTTCAGATCTAAGAGTGCCGACGTATTCTCCTTTCCACAGGCATTCTGAATCCCCACCCCCATGGATCCATCGCATTTTTGCGGGCAAGGAAACCCTTGAACTCAACAAGGGCGACGATGACTTTGGAAAGGAGAATACGGTAGGCAGGATAAACAGGAGCTGAAGAACTGAGTGCGATTTCTTCGCCTTTGGCAGCAGCGGTCCTCCTGCTTCACCCGTTCGTCGCTACGGTGGGTGACTGTATACATTCTTAAAAATTGGATTGACGCCCCCAGGCCGACCCTCCTTTTTTTAGTTGTGACAAGATTGAAAGACAAAAAACTGCAAGCTCTTAGCATAGAAAACATGAGGCCTGACCCCTCCCCCCCATTAAATTACCCATTAAAAAACTTAGATATGGTTTCCTGAGGTTTTATTTTTAGTGCCAGGAGCGCATGGTGACAGTTCTGCCTCTCCCCCCCCTCACCAAGGTTATCCAAGTACCTAAGTCACTCTTTGCTGTAGCTAGAGGCGGCTAGAAAATATAAATATCAGAACCAGTATAGACACCCCAATACGCATTACAAGTTTTGGAGGTGGGGGTGGGGGGTGAGTGGGTCCCGGGGTGGGGGTGGGGTGGGGGTGGGTGGGGTGGTGTGTGGGATGGGGGGGGGGGGGGGGGGGGGTAGGGGGTGGGGGTAGGGGTTGGGGGGGGGGGGGGGGGGTAGATACTTATTACACGGGGTTCAAAGTGTTGCCAATATAACCTTGCCAAGGCCTACTCATGGGTGGTCTCATAATTTCATTTGGAGGCCGGAATAAAAAGAAGAAGAAAAAAATAATAAGGGCTGACCCTTATTGTTTTTGAAATAGCTCATGCTCTCCATCCCCCTCCCCCCTCTATGTCAAGCCGCGAGCAAAATGTGGAGTCCAGTAGGGCAAGAAAAATGTTATAACCATCACATGCCATAATTGTTGTTTGGTAGTTGATATGTGTTGCCAATGAAATTATAACTGCAGCACATACGCCAATTGCCAATAGGAGATGATCAAGGGCAACTGCACCATGATTGCCTGCATGTAACCCTACTAGTCTACTACCCTAGCGAAGCGATCGCGGCATGATGATGATGATGATGATGATGATGATGATGATGATGATGATGATGATGATGATGGCGATGATGGTAAATTGATCCTTTTTCAAGCTTGGATTTTTAATCCTTTTCAGCCAACTCTGGGCTGCTCGCTGTCTCCCAATTCCAGTTCCCACAATGCGATACCCACTGAAACCAGGGAGCACACGATGAGTCTATGACACTAAACAACTTGTAACAACTCGCCCTACTCGCTCTACTCGCACTACTCGCACTACTTGCACTTCTCGCACTACTCACACTACTCGGTCTACTCGCCCTACTCGCCCGGCTCGCCCTACTCGCACTACTTGCCCTACCTGCCCTAATCGTCCTACTCGCCTTACTCGCCCTACTCGCCCTACTCGCCCTACTCGCACTACTCCCACTACTCGCACTACTCCCATGACTCGCACTACTCGCACTACTCGCACTGCTCGCCCGACTCGCCCGACTCGCCCGACACGCCCTACTCGTCCTACTCGCACTACTCACCCGACTCACCCTACTTGCCCTACTCACCCTACTCGCACTACTCGCACTACTCGCACTACTCACCCTACTCGCACTACTCGCACTACTCGGTCTATTTGCCCTACTCGCCCGACTCGCCCGACTCGCACTACTTGCCCTACCTGCCCTAATCGTCCTACTCGCCCTACATCTTGGTTCAACTATGGTCTGCTTATGTCAATGTAATGTAACGAATAAGCAAATATTTGATATATATGCACATATATCATATATGATATATACATCATGGTACTTCCAAGCACGCGCTTTTGCGCACTGGCGCACTACCTTCTAGAGCCCCACTGCGCGTTTTGCGCAGTTTTTTGCAACCCCCTGTGGGCGCGGCATGCAATTTTTGCGCTTTTTGCACTACAAAGCGCAGTTTTATTTTTTTTGAATGCGCTAAAGCGCTGGCTAATTTGGTCACCCCACCCCACCCCCCCACTCTCTGACACACACACATCACACCATACCCATCCACCAACACCAACCACCTCCCTCCCACATCAGGTGGTGAAGCTTGCAGAGCAGGTAGCGATGGCTTTGCAGCTGTGGCACAATATGAGCAATAGACTGTGGATGAGCTGGACACTGGTGAGGTGTGTGTGTGTGTTTGTGTGTGTGAATGAAGTCGCAGTGCATTGATATTATGTGTATCATAACTTATGTCTATTAAGTTAGTGGTAATTGTAGAACAATGGTATGGGATGGTTGCCGTAGTTGTGTTGGTGGTAGGATGGTGGTGGTGCTGCTGGCCGTAGTGTGCTGGGATGTTGGTGGTGCTGACTATAGTTTGGTGGGATGGTTTTAGTGGTGTTGGTGGGAAGATGGTGGTGGTTCTGGCTGTAGTGTGGTGGGATGTTGGTGGTGGTGGTGGTGGTAGGATGGAGATGGTGCTGGCCGTAGTGTGGTGTTTTTGTGTCGTTGGTGTTGGTGGTAGCAAGGTAGTGGTGCTGGCCGTAGTGTGGTGGGATGGTGTTGTTGGTAGGATGGTGGTGGTTTTGTCTGTAGTTAGATGGGATGTTGTTGTTGGTGTTTGTGGTAGGATGGTGGTGGTGCTGGCCTTTGTGTAGTGGGATGTTATTGTTGATGTTGTTGGTAGGATGGAGATGGTGCTGGCCGTAAGTGTGGTGTTTTGTGTAGTTGGTGTTGGTGGTAGCAAGGTGATGGTGCTAGCCGTAGTGTAGTGGGATGGTGTTGTTGGTAGGATGGTGGTGGTTTTGTATTTAGTTTGATGGGATGTTGTTGTTGGTGTTTGTCGTAGGATGGTGGTGGTGCTGGCCTTTGTGTAGTGGGATGTTATTGTTGATGTTGTTGGTAGGATGGAGATGGTGCTGGCCGTAGTGTGGTGTTTTGTGTAGTTGGTGTTGGTGGCAGCAAGGTGATGGTGCTAGCCGTAGTGTAGTGGGATGGTGTTGTTGGTAGGATGGTGGTGGTTTTGTATTTAGTTTGATCGGATGTTGTTGGTGGTGTTTGTGGTAGGATCTTGGTGGTGCTGGCCTTTGTATGTGTGGTGGGATGGTGTTGGTGGTGTTGGTGGTATTGGTGGTAGGATGGTGGTGGTGCTAGCTGAAGGTTGCTTGGTGGGATGGTTTTTTTGTTGTTGTTGGTGTGATGATGGTGGTGCTGGCCGTAGTGTGGTGGGCTATTGTTGTTGGTGTTGGTGGTGGTAGGATGGTGGTGGTGCTGGCTGGCCGTAGAGTGGTGGGCTAGTGTTGTTGTTGGTGGTGGTGTTCAAGGTATGAGGGTGGTTGAGCTAGCATTAGCATCGCCTCCTTGTTAAGGGCATGGTCGGGAGGATGGCAGCCAAGGGGGTACCCTTCTTCAGATACCGCCCCTTCACGTGTGGGATCTGGAGAAAGTGCGTGCATATCCGTTTAAGCTGTGTAATTAATTTAAATGACGCGATGCTGCACCGCGGCCCCAAGTGTGGATCACGCGACCCCAAGCGTGGAGCCCGCGGCGGTGTCGGTAGCTCCCAAGTGTGGATCCGCACGCAATTGGGAGCTACCAACGGCTTGGTTGGTGCACGAGTTATAGGTGACTTAGCGCACCACCCAGGATCCAGGAGCACCCTTTGGTACGCATTCTGCATTTTGCTGCTTAGTTTTAATGTGTGTGGGCCTCTCCGAAACAAATGGATCCAGGCTCGGTTCGAAGTTGGTTAGGAATTGCCACAGTGTTCAGCTGAATATGGTTAATAATCAGTTACATGTTAGCTACTCCCGAATCAAGATTTAAATGTTCAGGGCGGTGCGCATTTGATTGGGGGTTAACAACGACACTTCAGCCCACAATTCAGCCCATTAATGCCACGCACCCCGAGAGCGTTGTATATCCGATCACTTCTTCTTGCAGTATTGTGGTTTGCTTGGTCGTTCGAAATCTTCCTCTGCGCAGAAGAGCTTAGAACCCCCATCTACGGTTGACAATTGCGCGCAGCTCTATCTGTTCTCTGACTACACGTCCATGATGTCTACCCAAATCAAGGTGGTTACAAAATCGAAAGCAAAAGCCAAGGCAGCTCGTGAGTAAACTGCTACTGATTCCCCCCTCTTCTAAGTCCAGCAGTCCTAGGGGAACTAACGAATGCGTCGGGTTGATGTTCCCAAGATCGATGGGTCCGTCAGTTCACCCCGTCGGCGGCTGATGCCAACCAATAACCCGACGCATTCGTTAGTTCCCTTAGCATTCTTGCTCGTAGCTTAAATTGCATGATGTTTGTCTGCTTCCTTGGATTGCAATTCCTTGTGTTACATCGAAACAGAGCCTGAAGCGCGAGCTAGTGCGAGTTTACATACTACGCTTTATGTTACATGTGTCTCGTCAATAGATATATGAAGGCTCAGCACGCAGCACATAAGCGTCTCCCGGGTGTGTCGAGGGTACTGTGCATATTTGTTCCTCACGAAAAGCAAGCAGGCTAGTTGGCTATGGTGGCAGTTCCGAGAGCGATATAGCTAGGGATGACTTCCGGAGGATGATTCAAAGTTGTGCTGCTGAAATTTAGTTTCGAGGCCAAGCGAGGTAGATGGCAAAGTCACGCTAGCTTGATCTGGGAGTGGAAGTCGTTTGTGCGACTTCCAATCACTAAACGAGAAGGTGGGAGAGATTTGTTTGTGTTCTAGGAAGTGTTGGGAAGATAGGTCATCTATCTGCTAGTAACTTTGAACTTGATTGCCAATCTTGCCTGATTATATAGCCATGGATTTGTTGATACTTATTTGTCCCCACCTCCTTAAATCGTTGCAGCTAAAAAGACAGCCCTTAAGAAGACGAAAGCAGCTCGCAAAAGTGGGACCAAGACGAATCCAGGCACTTGGCAAGAGGGTGAACAATGGCATCCGGGCTCATCAAGGAGGTAGGTTTGATTATTAATGATTCTTAGAGTCTTGGTTCAACTATGGTCTGCTTATGTCACTAAAATGTAATGAATATATATATATATAGAGATGAATAGAGAGAGAGTAGCAGAGCGAGAATAGAGACGATAAGATATATAGAGATATAGAGAGATATAGGCGGAGCGAGACGAGAGAGTAGATAGATATCGTCTCTCTCTCTCTCGCTATCGCGATCTAGCGAACGTCTCTATCTCTATCTCTCGCTCTCTCTCTCTCTCTATGCTAGCTCCTCTAGCTCTCTAGCGTCTGATCAGCCTACTCTCTCTCTCGCGTCTCTCTTCTGCTCTGATCCGTCTCTCCTCTCCTCAATCGTCTCTCTCTCTCTCTCTCCGTCTTCTCTCCTGCTCGCTCTCCTTCTTAATTTTGTAGGGGACATTGCACCCACCAACTATCTCTGGCTTTTTCAGTTGCGTCCTTTTCACTAACCGTACCAAGCTCTATTATATGATGATGATGATGATGAGATGATGAAGATGATGATTATATGGTGATGATGATTGAGGTGGTGGTGGTGGTGTGGTGTGGTGGTGGTGTTAGGTGGTGTGTTGGTGGTGGTGGGTGTTGGTGTTGGTGGTGGTGGTGGTGTTGGTGTGTTTGGTTGGTGTGTTTGTTGGTTGGTTGTTGTGGTGGTGTGTTTTGGAGTGGTGGTGGTGTGTGGTGGTGTTGGTGGTGTGGTGGTGGTGGTTGTGGGTGGTGTGGTGGTGGTGGGGTGTGTGGTGGTGGTGTATTCTGGTTGGTGGTGTTAGGTGGTGTTTATCTGGTGGGTGTTGGTGGTGTTGTTGGTGGTTGTTGGTTGGTGGTGCTGGTGGTGCTGTGGTGGTGTTGGTGGTGGTGGTGGTGTTGTTTTTTGTGTGTTGTTGTTTATTTGGTGGTGGTGGTTGGGTTGTTCGTGTTGGTGGTGGTTTTGTTGTTGGGTGGTCGG
>JACBWV010000610.1:162047010-162119301 GCA_013435795.1 Chlamydomonas sp. ICE-L | reverse complement strand
TGTTTGGCGCTCTGTTCAGACACATACAGGTATTCAAACAGGGGATGGTGGTGTTGGTGGTGGTGTCTGGGGGGGAATATTGTTTTGAGGTGGTGGTGAAGGAGGAGGAGAAGCGTTCCTTGTCTGTTGCTCTGATTCGACAGACACAGGTATTCAAACAGGGGGTGGTGGTGTGTGGGGGTGGGGGGGGTGGGGTGGGGGGATATGTGTTTTTGAGGTGGAGGAGGAGTTAGATGATAAGGGTTTCTTGTTTGTCGATCTTTTCTGACACTTACAGGTATTTAAAATCCCCCCCGGAAGAGCGATTCTCCTCCACCTCAAAATCAACGCGGCAGTTTCCACTGGCAATGTTGAAAGAGGAGTGCCATCCCATCTCTAGGCTGTACAGTGAGCGGGACAAGCATTCCTAAAGTTGTACATGGTGGTGGGTGGTTGGTCCTTGGTGGTTGTTGTGGGTGGTGGTGGTTGTTCATGGTGGTGGGTTGTGGTGGTTACTGCTCATTTTAAGTCTGTGGATCTTGAGGTTGTGGACACTTGCCTCCCTGCACAGGCATTGAATTGCACTGTGGTGGTGGTGGTGGTGCAGGTTGTAGCTGGCGGTGGGATGTGGTGGTGGTGGTGATTGTTGTGGTGGTGGTGGTGGGTGTTGTGGTGGTTGTGGTGGGTGTTGTGGTGGTTGTTGTTGTTCCTGGAAGTAAGTGGTGGTTGCTTTTAATTTTAAGAAGGTGAAACACCGATGTTGCAAACACTTGCCTGCCTGCACAGGCATTGCATTGTGGTGGTGGTGGTGGTGGTGGTGGTTTGGGGTGTTGTTGCTGGCGGTGAGTGGTGGTTTCTGTTTATATTAAGCGGGTGAATCTTGAGGTTGCAGACACTTGCCTCCCTGCCCAGGTATTGTATTGTGGTGGTGGTGTAGGTTGTTGCTGGTGGTGGGTTGTAGTGGTGGTGGGTTGTGATGGTGGTGAGTGTTGTGGTGGTGGTGGGTGTTGTGGTGGTGGTGGTGGGTTGTTGTGGTGGTGGTGGTGGGTTGTTGTGGTGGCGGTGGGTGTTGTGGTGGTGCTAGGTTGCTATGGTGTAGATTGTTGTTGTTGTTGGCGATGAATGGTGGTTACTGTTAATTTTAAGAAGGTGAAACGCTGAGGTTGCAGACACTTGCCTCCCTGCACAGGTATTGCATTGTGCTCACAAAAAAAGCATAACCAACATCAGCAAAAAAAAGCAACACCAACCTCAGCTCGCAAAAAGCAACACAAACCCCAGCACAAAAAAAAGGTACATACCTCAGCAGAAAACATCAGCACACAAAAAAGCAACACCAACATCGGCACACAAGTAGGTACGTACCTCAGCAACACAAATCATCAAAAAAAAAATCAGCACACAAAAAAGGTACGTACCTCGGCAATAAACACCAGCACACAAATTCACATCCTGTGAGTAACGGTATTACACGGATGTAACAATTTCAATTTCAATTTTAGCACACAAAAAAGTAACACCAACTTCAGCACACAAAAAAGGCAAGTACTGACATACCTCAGCATACACATTCTCGCCCATACCTACAAAACACGAGGGAAGGAGGGGGGAACTCAAAGGGTGTGCTGTCGGGAGGGTGTGCTGCGGATTGGTGCGTTGAGGTAAGGCTGTGGAGGGGGGCTGATTGAGTGTTGTGGTGGGTGGGACTGTGGGTGGTGATGCTTGTGAAGGTAGTGTGGGTGGAGGTGTAGGGTGGTTTGTGTTGTGGTGTTGGTGTGTGTGTGTGTGGCTGTGATATGTGGGTGGTGTGGGTGGTGGGATGGGTGGTGTGGGTGGTTGGTGTGTCTGAGTGAGAGCTGTGAAGGGTTTGTGCGTGATTGTGGGTGGTGTTGGTTGGGCGGGGGATAGCTTTTATATTCAGGTGGGTGGGTTAACAGTGGGTTGGTTTGTGGTTGCAGTGTTGGTCTGGGCTGTGAAGGCTGAGTGTGGGTGGGTGGGTGAGCCTGGTGAGGTAGTTGGTGGGTGTAGGTAGGTGTGGGGTTGGGTGGTTGGTGGGTGTGATGGTGTTTGTTGTGGGTGAGGCCTGTGAAGTGCACGTAATGGTTGTGTGGTTGGTGTAGGTGGGTTGGTAGGTGGGTGTGTTGGTGGGATGTGATTGGGTTTGTGTCAGTGTTTGGGTTAGCCGCTGTGCAGGTATGTGGGTGGGTGTAGGTGGTGTAGGGGTTTCCTTGGTGGGTTGGGTGTATTTGACTTGGGTTGGACTAGGTGGGTGCGGCTGGATTAAGGTAGGTGGGTGGGTGTCGTGGGTGTGGTGGGTGGGAGTGGTTGGGTAGTTGTAGAGGCTAGTGAAGGTATGTGGGTGCGTGAGGGTGGGTGAGTGAGGTGGCGGCTGGTGGGGCTGTGAGTGCGTCGTGGGCTGGTGTGTGTGGGTAGGTGCGGTGGGGTTAGGTGGGCTGGTGGGTGGTGGGGCTGGTGGGGGCTGTGAAGGTGGGTGAGTGTATGGTAGGGGCTGGGGTGTGGGTTCGGTGAGGCGGTGAGGGTGGGTGAGGGCAGATGAGGGAGGTGTGTGGGTAAATAAAGGGGAAGGGTAAGATGGCCAGGATAGACTTACAACGGGGTGGGGTGATTAAGTGAATTCAAAATAGGATTGTGCGGTACGGTATAGGGCGAAGCGGGGAAGTAAGGTACCAAGTCACTCAATTTATGACGCGTTGCACGAAACAAAAAGGGAATGTAACTCGTTGTGCATAGTCTCTTTGGTGGCGACACACGTGGTGCTTCCGAGCAGCTTCAGCTAGCCAGCCCGGAATTCGAACCTAATGTAGGGCACATCAGCTGTCATCGGAAATGCCTGTCATATGAGCTTTCAGGCGCGCTAGCTAGCTTTAGGTGAATGGGCCACAAGAATCTGGTGAAAGGATCGGCGTATAAGCTGCTACCTACTCTAAGTGCCCTCCCACCCCTCCCTACCCCCACCCCCACCCCCACTCCCCACCCTACCCCCCGCCCGCCCCTCCTTCACTCGGCTCCCGCCGGCCCCCCCAAAAAAACAATTGTGGATATAGATGTAGAGCAAAGCAGGGCAGTTTGTTTATTTATTCATGTCTTTATGTACTGATGTATCTAATAGAGCAAACCAGGGCAGTTATATTTATTGATTTATTTTAGGCATAAATTGTATTTATGTGGGTCTCTCATAGGGAGAAGCAGGGTAGTTATATTTATTTATGTATTTATTTCTTCATTTTATACATTTATTTTATGTATATGTGTAGGGCGAAGCAGGGTAGTTCAACAGGATTAGTTAACCAGAATCTTAGGTTCCCATTTCAAATTGTTTTTGGTCCCCTTCGGCATTTTTGGCCGAGCCCTCCCCTCCTGGTGGGCGGAAGCCCCCAGGGTTAACTTCTGTGAGACCTTTTTGTCCTTCTGTGCGACCTGTTTGTCCTTCTGTGCGACCGACCGACCATCCGTCTGTCCGAGATGAAGCCTGACACGTCAGACAACAGTCTTGTAACTAACTCCCTTTTGTTGCCACCTGTCGCTCCGATGAACACTCTCCAACATTTTTTAGCGTTGCTTGCGAGGCTGCATAGAACTTGTCTTACACACCCCAATTATAACTATGTAATGATAATAAAATGGCCTGACACACCCTGACCAGACGAGACCGAGAAAGACCAGCATCTCTCTGCCTTGTCCTGTCGTGTGTGGGATGTAGTCGGCGTGTCCTTATGTTGGTTGGTTATGTTGGTCAGTTAAGTCCCTGGCTTGGTGTTCCGGTTTCTTTATAATACCATCCCATATTTTTCCTCTGTCCTGATTTCAACTGCCCCGATTCGTAAATAGACTTATCCAGGCATTGTGTATAGAACCACCCTGAAAAGATGCCCCACAAATTCCGGGTTTCCTTGAACTGTAATTTCCCCCTGTCCTGATTGCACCCTGCCCCGACTCGTAAATAGCCCAATCTAGGCATCGTGGGTCAAACCTCCCTGAAAAGGTGCCCTACAAATTTTGAATTTCCTTGAATTGCGATTTCCCCTGTCCTGATTTCCCCTTGCCCTGATTCGTAAATAGCCCAAACCAGGCATCGTGTGTTAAATCCCTAAAACAATGCCCTACATATTTTGGATTTCCTTGAATTGAGATTTTCCCTGTCCTGATTTCCCCCTGCCTTGATTTGTAAATAGCCCAATCATGTGTTGAATATCCCTGAAAAGAAACTCCCTTCAAATTCCGGATTTCCTAAAATTATGATTTTCCCCTGTCCTGATTTCTGTCACAACAATAGCCCAATCCAGGCATCATGTGTTTGACCTCCCTGAATTGATGCCCTACAAATTCCCAGCCATACCTGAAGTAGCGTAATACATATGGAAGCTGACAGCATGATCTATCCATTCTTGTTGAAAAATCGAGGCTGGCGAGGGAGTCGCCTAGAAGCTGCTGCGACTTGTTGCTGAAAAGAAAAGCTACGGAATTACTCTGGATGTAGAGCACAAAAGGCTAGATACCCTGTACCCCAGATGCCCTGTTCCGTACATACCTTGTACCCTAATTACCCTGGACCCTAGATACCCTGGATGTAGTGCACAAAAGACTTGATACCCTTACCCCAGATACCCTGTTCCCTATATATCCTGTACCCTAATTACCCTGTACCCTAGATACCCTGGATGTAGTGCACAAAAGACTTGATACCCTTACCCCAGATACCATGTTCCCTATATATCCTGTACCCTAGATACCCTGGATGTAGTGCACAAAATGCTAGATACCCTGTACCCAAGATACCCTGTTCCCTAGATACCCTGTACCCTAGATATCCTGTTACCTAGATACACTGTTCCCTAGATACTCTCTACCCTAGATACCCTGTTCCCTAGATACCCTGTACCCGAGATACCCTGTTCCCTAGATATCCTGTTACCTAGATACCCTGTTCCCTAGATACTCTCTACCCTAGATACTCTCTACCCTAGATACTCTCTACCCTAGATACCCTGTTCCCTAGATACTCTCTACCCTAGATACCCTGTACCCTAGATACCCTGTTCCCTTGATACCCTGTTACCTGGATACCCTGTTCCCTAGATACACTATTCCTTACATACCATGTACCCAAGATACCCTGTTCCCTAGATACCCTCTAGCCCACATACCCTTCACCCTCTACCGTGTGTACCCTCTACTCACAACCCTCTATTCTCTACCCTTAGCCCAGCAACCTAAACGTATAGCACAATGAGCTCTGGGTCAGGCTACACCCTCTTCTGCACAATTTGTACATCACCAACAGGGCCCTACATGGTACAGTACAACACTAACTTGTGTATATCAAATAAAACCACTGCTGCACAATGTGGGCATCACCAACAGGTGTGTACAAGGTAGGGTACAACACTCACTGCAGATCAGGCGTACATTGTAAACTGATGAGTCAACATGTTAAAGTACAACACTAACGTATGTACATCGTGTACGCCCCCTTGTGCACAAGTCGTACATCGCCAACAGGGTGTAAATGTGGTTGGGTACAACACCCACTTATATACATCACGGACACTCACGCCTGTACAAGTCGTACATCGCCAACAGGGCGTCAACATGGTTGGGTGCAACACTCACTCATATTCAGCATAAACACTAACTTATGTACAACACAAACACTAACTTATGTACATCACAAACACTACCTTATGTACAGCACAAACAATAACTTATGTACATCACCAACAATAACTTATGCATATTACGAACACGAACTTATGTACATCACGAACACTAACGGTGACTATAGCTAGCTCCGGCTCATGCTATGGTGTCCTTAACCTCACGTCCTGTGAGTAACTGTCTTACACGGATGTAACAAATTCAATTTCAATTTCAATTTCACGAACACTAACTTATGCACATCACAAACACTGACTTATGTACATCGTGAATACTTATGTACATCACGGACGCACACATATGCATATCACAATAACGAACTTATAGAAATCACAAACCCTAACTTATGTACATCACAGACACTCACTTCTGTACAAGTCGCACATCGCCAACAGGGCATCGACATGGTATGGTGCATGTTGCAGCATGGCAGCTAGGGCATTGGGGTCCATGGAAGCCTGGATCTGCCCAAAGACAGTCTGGAAAGATTGAAAAGGTTTGGCGGGTTAGGGGGTGGAAAGTGTGGAGGGGTGCAAACGAAAGGGGAGTGGAGAGGTTGGTTAAGAGGTGTGGATCCAAAGACAGTCTGGAAATATTGTACAGGCTTGGCGGGAGGTTAGGGGGTGAAAAGGTTGAAGGGGTGGAAACAATGGGGAAGTGGAGAGGTTGGTGGGGAGGTGGGGAGCCAAAGACAGTCTAGAAATATTGTCAAGGTTTGGCGGGAGGTTAGGGGGTGGAAAGGTTGACGGGGTGGAAACAATGGGGAAGTGGAGAGGTTGGTGGGGAGGTGGGGAGCCAAAGACAGCCTGGATCGAATGAAAAGTTTTGGCGGGAGTTTAGGGGGTGGAAAGGTTGGAGGGGTGGAAACAATGGGGAAGTGGAGAGTTTGGTGGGGAAGTGGGGAGCCAAAAACAGTCTATAAATATTGTAAAGGTTTAGTGGGATAGGGGGTGGATAGAAGAGGGGGAGGTGGAGAGGAGGGGAGGTGTGGGGAGGTTGGAAGGGTTGGAAGGATAGAGGAGAACAGGGGTGGGTGAAGGGGTGTGGAGAGATTGGAGGGGTGGGCAGGATAGGGGAGTGGAGATGTTGGTGGGGTGGGGTGGAAAGGTTGGAGAGGTGGCCAAGATAGAGGAGTGGAGAGGTGGGTAGGGAGGTGGGGAGGGGTTGGAGGGGTGGACAAGATAGAGAAGTGGAGAGGTGGGAGGGGAGGGGTGCAGAGGTAAGGAAAGATGAGAGATTGGAGTAGTGTAGAGGATGGAAGTGTGGCGAGGTTGCAGGGGAGGTGTCCAGAAGTTGGAGGGGTGGACAAGATAGGGGGGTGGAGAGGTTGGTGGAGACGAGAGATTGGAGTGGTGTAGAGGATGGAGGGGTGGGGGCAAGAAAGAGGGAGAGGTAGGATGACTGAAGAAGTCTGATGGCCGGGGAGGTCACCAAAGTAATGATAACGCCTGGTAGGGCGTGGTATTAAGGGATCCCCATCTTACGGCGGGAGCGAACGGGTCGCTACTTTACCAGGACAAAGCTACCATGGCGGCTGACAGCAACCGCGGGCACGAAAGGGCACCCTTAGGGACTCGAACCCCGCACCTTCTTATTTTGACATGCTCAACCAATGAGCCATTCGTCCAAACAGGATATTCAAGGTCAAACAGGTTGGAGAGGTGTGAGGAGATTGGAGAGGCAGGGAGGTTGAAGGGCCATAGAGGCTGGAGGGGATGGAGATGTTGAAGGGGCCGGAGGGGGCGGAGAGGCTGGAGGGGGTGGAGATGTTGGGGGGGCCGGAAAGGCTGGATGGGTGTAAAGGATGTAGGTGTGGAGAGGAATGGAGGCGTGGACATGTGGTAAGAGTGACAAATTGAAATAGAGCTACATTATATTCACTGTCTCAGGGCCTATGGGGTGAGGATGAGGTGAGGCAACCCTATTGCATGTATTTTCAGCTACACACAGCAGATACTAGGCAGCTGCATACCTGAGTGTTCTTGTAGTTTGGCGAGTAGTTGTAGCGATACAAGGGATAGCCATCCTTGTTCCCCACACACTCCATGACGAGACCACCTTCAAAGGGAGGCCCTGCAAGGATCAATTGGTTACAGCTTTAAGTTAGTTATAGCTTCAGCCTTTTAATGAGTCAACACAGTTCATAATGTTTTTTAAATTTAAAAGCTGGTAGCTTCAGCAATCAAACATGTTTTGGGGCTTCATTATTATTTTATCAAGTTGTGTAGCGATGGAAGGGATGGCCGTCCAGTTGCCCCACACACTTCATATGGAGGTTGCCTTCAAAGGGGGGCCTACCTTGCAAGGATGCATGATTTGTGTTTAATGACAATGTTGTCAATTTGTGTATCGCTACAAGGGATAGCCATCCCTATTCCCCACACACTTCATGAGGAGACCGCATTCAGAGGGGCCTTTGCAAGGATACATGTTTTGTTGATTAATGATTAAGGTATCCGTATCTGTAGCGATACAAGGGGCAGCCGTTCCTTTGCCCCACACAATTTATTATGACCTGTTTCAAAGGGGGCCCCTGCAATGATACATGTTTTGTTGATTAATGATGATGTTGTCCATGTTTGTATCGCCACAAGGGACAGCTGTCTCTGTGCCCCAGATATTTGATTATGATAACTCCTTCAAAAGAGGGCCCTGCAATGATACATGTTTTGTTGATTAATGATGATGTTGTCCATGTTTGTATCGCCACAAGGGACAGCCGTCTCTGTGCCCCACATGTTTCATTATGATAACTCCTTCAAAGGAGGGCCCTGCAAGGATACATGTTTTGTTGATTAACAAGTATGGCATGCATGTTTGTACAGCTACAAGGTATAACCGCCCAGCTGCCCCACACACTCCATGAGGAGGCCGCCTACAAAAGGGGGCCCTGCAAGGATACAAGTTGTGTTGATTAATGATTATATATATATATATATATATATATATATATATATATATATATATATCCCCTACACAGAACGCGGACCCAACCGCCCCCTACCTAGAACTTGGAACCCCACCAGCCCCCTACAATATAACACTGCCCCTTTACACACAACCTCCACCCGCCCCCCTACACACAACCTCCACTCGCCTTTTACACACAACCTTCACCCGCCCCCCTGCACAAAAAACTCTGACCGCCCCACTACACACCTCAACCCACTTCCCTACACACAACCTCCACCCGCCCTTCTCTGTCACCTTCCTTCGTCGCCCTGCCTTCCTGCGGACCCCCTCCCACGGCACAACCCAGAACGCACAGTGATTCTTGGGGCTGACGAGCACGCGCTTCTTTGTCAGCTTCGCTCGTCCCCCTGATGCCCTGCAGTCCCCCCCCCCCCCCCACACACACACACACACACACACACACACACACACACACACACACAGAACGTACAGAGATCCTTGGACTGACCAACACGCACTTCTTAGTTAGCTTCCTTCGTCCCCCTGCTGTGCCGCGGACTCCATCCCCCCACACAACACAGAACGCACAGTGATCCTAGGGGCTGACCAACACGCATCCTTCATCGCCCTGCCGTACCGCTAACCCCTGTCAGCCCTCCCCCCCACACACACACGCAACCCAGAACGCACAGTGATTCTTGGGGCTGACCAACGAGCCATTATTTGTCGGCTTCCTTCGCCCCCCTGCCGTACTGCGAACCCCTCCCGCCACGCACACCCACAACCCAGAATGCACAGTAATCCTTGGAGCTGACCAACACGCACCCTTCATCGCCCTGCCGTACCGCAAACTCATGTCTGCCCTCCCCCCACCCACACCCACAACCAAAAACGCACAGTGATCCTTGGGGCTGACCAACACGCTTCCTTCATCGCCCTACCGTACCGCAAACTCCTGTCTGCCCTCCCCCACACACACACCCACAACCCAGAACGTATATTGATCCTTGGGGCTTACCAGTACGCCCTTATTCATCGGCTTCCTTCACTTTCCTGACTTACTGCTGTCCCTATTCCCCCAAACAACCCAGAACGCACAATGATCCTTGGGTCTGACCAACACGCATCCTTCATCGCCCTGCCGTACCACAAACTTCTGTCTGCCTTCCCCCCCCACACACCCACAACCCCAAACGTACAGTGATCCTTGGGTCTGACCAACACGCCCTTCTTCGTCGGCTTTGTTCAACCCCGTGATGCCAATCAGACCCCCCCATACACACCCACAACCAAGAACGCACAGTGATCCTTGGGGCTGACCAACACGCCCTTCTTCGTCGGCTTCCTTCGTCCCACTGCTGTACCGCGGACTCCTGTCCGACCCCTGCGTGCGGCAGCAGCCTCGGCCCTGTCTTCCCGGTTCACTGATTGGACCACTCCAGCCCCAAAGATTTGGCGCAGCTGAGATCAGGGGTGTGTAGGTGTAAGTGTGTAGGTGTAGGTGTGTAGGTGTGTAGGTGTAGTTGTGTAGGTGTAGGGTGTATGGTGGGTGCTTTGGGTAAGATTTGGCGCAAGCGCGTGGAGATCATGGGCGGATAGGTGTCTGCAGTGTAGTGGATAGTTAGTGTGGGTGTTGCGTCGGTGGATTGGCGCACTCGAGATCAGGGGTGTGATAGTGTGGCAGGTGTAGGTGTAAGTGTAGGTGTGGGTGGTGTCGATTCTTTTTCGTCTTTCTGGCGCAGCTGAATCACATGGTGGGTAAGGTGTGGCAGTGTGTAACTCGAGTAGGTGTGTAGGTGTGTAGGTGTGTACTCGAGTAGGTGTGTACGTGTGTAGGTGTGTAGGTGTGTAGGTGTGATTTGGCGAAGCTGAGATCAGGGTGTGTAGGTGTGTACTTGAGTCAGTGTGTGCGTGGTTGTAGGCGTGATTGGCCAGCTGAGATCATGGTAGTTAAGGTGCTTAGGTGGGTACTTTTAGTAGGGTGTGTAGGTGTATAGTGTGATGTGGCGCACTGAGATCAGGGGTGGTAAGGTGTGTAGGTGTGATTTGGGGCAGCTGAGATCAGGGGTGTGTAGGTGTGTAGGTGTGATTTGGCGCAGCTGAGATCAAGGTGTGTACTTGTGCAGGTGTGGGTGTGTAGGTGTGTAGGTATGGGTGTGTAGCTGTGTAGGTGTAGGTGTGTAGTTGTGTAGGTATGGGTGTGTAGTTGTGTAGGCGTGGGTGTGTAGGTGTGTAGGTGAGGGTGTGTAGGTGTGTAGGTGTTGGTGTGTAGTTGTGTAGGTATGGGAGTGTAGGTGTGGAGGTGTGGGTGTATAGGTGTGGGTGTGTAGGTGTGTAGGTGTTGGTGTGTAGGTGTGTAGGTATGGGAGTGTAGTTGTGTAGGTGTAGGTGTGTAGGTGTGTAGGTATGGGTGTGTAGTTGTGTAGGTGTGGGTGTAGGTGTGTAGGTGTGTAGGTGTTGGTGTGTAGTTGTGTAGGTATGGGAGTGTAGGTGTGTAGGTGTGTAGGTGTGGGTGCGTAGGTGTGATTTGGCACAGCTGATATCAGGGGTTTAGGGTCACAACTCATCAGTAAATGGTGCAAGTGTGTAGGTGTTATTTGGCACAGCTGAGAGCAGGGGTTTAGGGTCATAACAACAATACACATATATAGATAGATAGATAGATAGATAGATAGATAGATAGATAGATAGATAGATAGATAGATAGATAGATAGATAGATGGATAGATAGATAGATAGATAGATAGATAGATAGATAGATAGATGCGAGGGGGGGGCCAGGAAAAATATTTTGTACCGCACGTTCGATATGGATAGAGAACCGCGAGCAATAGTCGATACAAAAAAAATCATGTCGATACACCCACGGGCGGCCGAGATACGAGGGGGGGGGGGGGGGGATGGGGGGGGGGGGGGGGTCCGACCGTTTTCCCAATTTTATTTGTACCTCGTGTAACTTTCTTGGCAGTGCGAATTTTGAGCGTGACGTACACCATTGAGAAGGTCTCGACGAAAGAAGTACAAATCTGAAGTCGTTAGTTAGTGACACCAAGGGTGTAATTGGTGAATCTCCTGGAAGGTACATCCAGGCTGGACGCCAGGCTGGACGTCACCCAGACCTTCGCGTCCAGCTTGGAACGAGCGGCAGTTGGGCGGAAAAAGGCGCGCGCGCAACGCGTTCTGAATTCCGGTCCCCTACCGTACGAAGTTCCTAAAGCAGTCGAGCCTGGGGTCGAGCACTCGAGCCCCCCCCCACCCCCCACCCCACCCCCCTCCCCCCCACCCCCCCACCCCAAAACACACACACCACCCGAGCCGACCATCAGGCTCCAGAATACAAGTTGAGTAGATCAAGCCATGATAATGATGATGATAAAGATAAAAAGACAGATAAATAACGCCTTCAGTCGATTTTTGTGATCTCCTCCTAGGGCGCGGACGACTGCTGAGCGCCCAAGAAAGTTGTAAAAATACTAAAATCTAAATAACTTTGTCCAAGCTTGATATTTATAAATTTTGGTTGTATGGTTGGAAAGGCCTTGCCGAGATGATGCTCATGGACCCCCCTTTCACTATGTAATACTGTCTGGGTGTCTAGATATGAGGTCTCAAAGAGGGGGAGGGGTGGGGGGTGGGGGTGGGGAGGGGTCCCCGGGGGTCAAAATAACAACTTCCGAACGTGCGGTCAGCCAACTTTATTCCTGCCCCCCCCTCGGATAGATGTATATTTATATATACAAGGTAAGCCATATACACTTATAAAAAAGGTAAGTCATATAAAAGGTAAGTCAAATATATGCATATGACTTACCTCATCCTCCCCTCTTAGCCAGCGAACATCCACACCCAACAGATCTGACGCCTCTTTCTTGAAAGTCTTTGAGTCAGCTGCTGAGGTTGAAGCTGCATCACCAGCCTGCATACAGGTTGTGGAAAAGGTTTAGGGGACAAGGCTGGACAAGGTCATAAAAACAAGTATTCTTGTATTACTGGGCTTGGTGATAAAGCTTCATCCGCAGTCTGCATACAGGTTGTGGAAAAGATTTAGGGGACAAGCTCATAAACAAATAAAACAAATAAAACAGTTTGCATTATTACGAGGCTTGAGGTTGAAGCTGCAACCCCAGCCTGCATGCAGGTCAGGGTTGTGGCGTACGGGCCGTACGTACCTACAACCCGTACGGCGTACGGTTTTGGGGTAAACTGTACGCCGTACGGTGCGTACGGTTGGCTATTCCTATGTAATCATACCACTAGACCAAACTAAAATAACAGCAAGCATTGCGACCACAAAAAGACTATTCCTAGGTAATCATACCACTAGACCAAACTAAAATAACAGCAAGCATTGCGACCACAAAAAGACACTACCCAGACCTTGTACACACCTTGTCTATTTTTACTTCACATTTGGTGTTGGATATTTCCAGAATAAACGGCCTCATAGAAAGTTTCTTCAAAAGCTCAGTGGTTGGAGAGTTACAGCAAAACCGTACGCTAACCGTACGCAATCAAAACCCGTACGCAACCGTACGCGTACGAGTACGCAAAACCATACGCCACAACCCTGATGTAGGTATTGGATAAGGTTTAGGGGACAAGCTCACAAACAACATAAATAATCATTTTCCTTATTATAAGGCTTGAGGTTGAAGCTGCGACCCCAGCCTGCATACAGGTATTGGATAAGGTTTAGGGGACAAGCTCACAAACAACATAAATAATCATTTTCCTTATTATGAGGCTTGAGGTTGAAGCTGCGACCCCAGCCTGCATACAGGTATTGGATAAGGTTTAGGGGACAAGCTCACAAACAACATAAATAATCATTTTCCTTATTATGAGGCTTGAGGTTGAAGCTGCGACCCCAGCCTGCATACAGGTATTGGATAAGGTTTAGGGGACAAGCTCACAAACAACATAAATAATCATTTTCCTTATTATGAGGCTTGAGGTTGAAGCTGCGACCTCAGCCTGCATACAGGTATTGGATAAGGTTTAGGGGACAAGCTCACAAACAACATAAATAATCATTTTTCTTATTATGAGGCTTGAGGTTGAAGCTGCGACCCCAGCCTGCATGCGGGTTGTGGAAAAAGTTGAAGGGGGCTCAAACAAAATAAGGTATGCCTTTTTACGAGGCACGAGGGTGAAGCTGCATCACCTGCCTGAAAATGGGTTGTGGTAAGGGTTTAGGCAACAGGCTCATATATAAATAAATACAATAAAATAGTATGCATCATTACAAGGCTCGAGGTTGAAGCTGCAGCACCTGCCTGAAAACGGATTGTGGTAAGGGTTTAGGGGACAAGCTCATAAAATAACAAAATAACAAATAATTATGCCTTGAGGGTAAAGCTGCAGCACCTGCCTGAATCCGGGCAATGAGAAGGTTTAGGGGACAAGCTGATACAAAATAAAAATATACACAAAATAAAAATATACACAAAATAAAAATATACACAAAATAGTATTATTTATTATGAGGCTCGAGGTTGAAGCTGCAGCCCCAGCCTGCATACAGGCAATGAAAAAGGTTTAGGGAACCAGCTCATAAACAAATAAAAAAATACAACAGTATGCCTTATTACGAGGCTTGAGTTTGAAGCTGCAGTCCCAGCCTGCACTCGGTAAATGGAAAAAGTTTAGGGAACAAGCTCATAAAAAAAAAAGTAAGCATTATTACGAGACTCGAGGCTGAAGCTGCAGCACCTGCCTGCATACGGTTTATGGAAAAGGGTCAGGAGACAAGCTCACAAACAGCATAAAAAAATGCTATGCCTTATTATGAGGTTTGAGGATGAAGCTGCAGCCCCAGCCTGCATACGGTGTTTGGAGTTTGTCGGTACCTTCTAACCTGCATGTAGCAAAACATAAAAGCGGTGCCCCACAGTCACCCACCGTCTTAAAATTCACCTCATTGACCAGCTTTTCAATTCCATCCTCAGCTACTATACCCAGCTAAAATTGTAACCAGTACCAAACAGTCACCCACCATCTCCAGATTCATCACATTGACCAGCTTGTCGGTACCATCTGTGCTGTGTGTAGCAAAGCATAAAAACAGTGCCACACAGTCACCCACCATCTTTAGATTCATCCCTTGCACCAGCTTTTCTAGATCCTCATCAGCTACATGTAGCAATACATTTAAATGATGCCACACAGTCACCCACCGTCTTCATTACTTTCTTCAGCTTTTCAAGATCTTCCTGAGCTACTACGTGCATCCAAAATTGAAATCAGAGCCACACAGTCACCCACGATCTTCAGATTCATCAAATTGACCAGCTTGTCAGTATCCTCATGAGCTGCATATAGCATAACATACAAACAGTGCCACACAATCACCCAACATCTTCAGATTCATCACATAGACCAGCTTGTCAGTATATGCATCATCTACATGTGGCAAAAAATAAAAGCGGTGCCCCACAGTCACCCACCGTCTTCAGATCAATCTCATTGACCAGCTTTTCAATTCCATCTACAGCTACTAGACCCCCCCCCCCCCCCCCCCCCCCCCCCCCCCCCCAAAAAAAAGTGCCACACAGTAACCTGACGTCTTCAAACTCATCCCGTGCACCAGCGTTTCAATATCGTCATCATCTACATGTAGCCAAACATAAAAACAGTGCCCTTCAGTCCCACACCGTATTCAAATTCATCCCTTGCACCAGCTTTTCAATATCTTCCCCAGCTTGTACGTGCAACAATAACATTAAAACTGTGCCCCACAGCCACCCGCCGTCTCAAGATTCATCTCATTCACCAGCTTTTCAATACCATCCTCAGCTACTACACCCAGCCCAAAACAATAACGGTGCCACACAGTCACCCACCGTTTCCAGATTCATTACTTGACCAGCTTGTCAATATCTCCATAAAATGCTACATGTAGCCAAACATAAAACAGTGCCCCTAAGTAACCCGGCGTCTTCAAATTCATCCCTTGCAACAGCTTCTCATCATCATCCTCAGCTACATGTAGCAATGCATAAACATGATGCCACAGTCACCCTCCGTCTTCCAAGTCTTTTCCCAGCTACATGTAGCAATGCATAAACATGATGCCACAGTCACCCTCCGTCTTCATGTCTTTTCCCAGCTACATGTAGCAATGCATAAACATGATGCCACAGTCACCCTCCGTCTTCATGTCTTTTCCCAGCTACATGTAGCAATGCATAAACATGATGCCACAGTCACCCTCCGTAGCATGCATAATATTGCCCCAGTCACCCTCCGTCTTCATGTCTTTCCAGGCTACATTGTAGCAATGCATAAACATGATGCCACAGTCACCCTCCGTCTTCATGTCTTTTCCCAGCTACATGTAGCAATGCATAAAAATGATGCCACAGTCACCCTCCGTCTTCATGTCTTTTCTCAGCTTCCTCGTAATCTCCCTGAGCTACTTCATGCAGCAAAACATTAAAAAAGGTGCCCCACAGTCAGCCACCGTCTTTAGATGTATCCCTTTCCTTGGCTTCTCAACATCTATTTGAGCTACTTTACGAAGCAAAACATAAAAACGGTGCCCCACAATCACACACCGTCGTCAGATTCATCCATGTCATCACCTTGTCAGTATCTTTCTGACCTGCTACATGCAGCCAAAATCAGAAAACGTGACACACAGTCACCCACCACCTTCAGATTCATCCCTTGCACCAGCTTTTCAAGATCCTCCGAAGATTCTACGTGCAGCCTAACATGAAAAATGGTGCCCCACTGTCACCTATCATCTTCAGATCAATCCCTGTCACCAGCTTGCCGCTATCCTCCTCATGTACATGTAGCAAAACATAACAAAGGTGCCACACAGTAACCCACCGTCTTCAGATTCATCTCTTGCACCAGGTTTACAAGATATTCCTGAGATATTGCGTGCAGCCAAACATTAAAAACGGTGCCCCACAGTCACCCACCGTCTTCAGATTCATCACATTGACCAGCCTGTCGGTATATTTATGAGCTGCATTTAGCAAAGCATAAAAACGGTGCCACACAGCCACCCACCGTCTTCAGATTCATCACTTTCACCAGCTTGTCGCTATCCTCCATTCCTCCTCATCTACATGTTGTAAAACATGAAAACAGTGCCACACAGTCACCCACCTTTACAGATTTGTCACTTTGACCACCTTGTCGATATCATTCTTGGTATCTTTCTGAGCTGCTACATGTAGCCACAAAAAAGGCCCACAGTCCCTCACCGTCTTCAGATTCATCACTTCGACCACCTTGTCGGTATCATCATCAGTATCTTTCTGAGCTGCTACATGCAGCCACAAAAAAGGCCCCACAGTCACGTACCGTCTTCAAATTCATCTCTTTCATCAGCTTATCAATTTCATCCTCGGGTTCCGCCCCCTTCTTGCCACCCTTCTTTTTCTTTTTCCCCTTGCTCCCGCCAGCAGCCTGACTGGCTGCTGGGGGTTTGGGTTTCGGCAGTGGTGGTGGGGCTTCCTCCCCTTCATCATCGTCGTTGTCATCATTCTGCGGGGGAAGGGGTGTAATGAGGAAGGTGGGTAAAGGCAAAGTGGGTGGATGTGGATGTGGAGGTGGAGGTAGAGGTAGAGGTAAAGGTAGAGGTAGAGGTAGAGGTAGAGGTAGAGGTAGAGGTAGAGGTAGAGGTAGAGGTAGAGGTAGAGGTAGAGGTAGAGGTAGAGGTAGAGGTAGAGGTAGAGGTAGAGGTAGAGGTGGAGGTGGAGGTGGAGGTGGAGGTGGAGGTGTGTGTGTGTGTGTGTGTGGAGGTGTGTGTGTGTGTGTGGAGGTGTGTGTGTGTGTGTGTGTGTGGGTGTGTGTGTGTGTGTGTGTGTGTGTGTGTGTGTGTGTGTGTGTGTGTGTGTTAGTGTGTGCGTGTGTGTGTGTGTGTGTGTTAGTGTGTGCGTGTGCGTGTGCGTGTGCGTGTGCGTGTGTGTGTGTGTGTGTGTGTGTGTGTGTGGGTGTGTATGTGTGCGGATGCGTGTGTGTGTGTGTGTGTGTGTGTGTGTGTGTGCGTGTGTGTGTGTGTGCGGGTGTGGGGTGTGTGTGTGGGGGGGGGGGGGGGGGGGGGGGGGGGGTAACCACACCAACGAACATACGTTCTGTTAGTGAAACCCACACTCACAGCTATACCACCTGGGGATCCGTCAAAGCATGGTACAGTCACAGCGCCTATGACATGCACACACTGCAAATTGAAGGGATCTTCGACACACTTTTCTGAATTTCTGCATCACCTCTCGCAGCCATAATGCAACCCTGGACACCCCCCACACTTGCAGTGACAGGGTCTACGCAATACACAGATGGGCAGCTGGTGCTTAGCAGAACCTAAATAGGACCTGAACAACGAATGCATACTATGACTGTAAATCTCACAATTACAGCACCACCAGCTGCACCATCCATACAACCATGGAGCAGACACATCACCGACGCTGTTTAGGTGACCCATAAGTGGACCCGTAGGCATGGATCCATTGGTGAATTTGGACCCAGGGGTGGACCATTAGGTAGGCGTGTAGGAGCCATACGTAATGCGTAGGTGACCCGTGAATCAAATAAGAGCCTAGGCACATGCAGCGTAATGCGCAGCCAATTCTCACATTCATGTCACCACCGCCCTCGTCATCGGAAAGCAGGTCGAAGGGGTTGAACGGAGCAGCAGCTACTCCCCCCTCGTCGCTTTCATCCTCGCTATCCTCGGGAGAAGAAGTTTCTTCCGGCTGCTGCTGCTGCTGCTGCTGCTGCTGCTCTAGCAAGCGTCGAACATGACGCGTGGACATGGGCTAGGCTGCTACTTTGACCTGCTGGCAAAAGCTTGTCGACTTGATCTGAGTAGACCAGACAAAAAAGCGAAGGTGCGAGGTTCACAAGTTTACAGCGGCACGTATAGCGCAAAAAACAAGGGACAGGAAGTAACGAACTGTGGCGTTGCTAAGAAGTTTGGGGAGTAGTAGAGAGTTGAGGGGTCGGGGTCGGGCGGGGTCCGCTGTTGCTCCTCGTCAAAACGCTGCATGGGCATGGAGGGGTGGAAGTGTGGCAGTCGTACTGCAGAAATAACCGATTAACCGACTAGAATCCTGATGACTCATTGCTGACATGTGCACATGCATGCGCTTCCTTTTAAAATAAAATTGTTAAATTCGCATGGGAAAACCCTGCCCCCTGTGCTTGCGGTCCGCCTGGTAAGGCATGTATGCATAATGCATGAGTGGGAATGGTCACTGTTCCTTTTTTGGGGCTACACATGGCAGCTTCTAGGCAGCTCCCTTTACTCGACTCCCCGTCAGTTCCAAACATAAGCTAGATAGTGCGCCTGAAAGCTAATTCATAAGTCACTCCAATGCAGCTGACAACTTTGGGCTTGATCCGACATTTGGCTGGCTGAGTAATGATAACGCCTAGTGGGGCGTGGTGTTAAGAGAGCCCGTCGTACGCGGGTGGGGAGCGGTCTCCTACCTCAGCTGGACAAGCTACCATCGCGGTTGACGACGACGTCAAGAGCGACCGAAGGGGGAGTCGAACCCCCGAATCTTCGTTCCTTAGCAATCTGGTCTACCACTAGACCATTGTAATCGCTAAAGAGGCTATTTGGCTGGCTGATGGAGCTGACAGGAAGCTGCCATGAGTGTCCCGAAACAGAAACAGTGGGAATGGCATCGCTTCCACCTTTTTATTTTGAGGCGTGTTGGAAATGAGATACTCAACATACATACGAAACTTCGTGTGTGCAGCAGACTACCTATTTATTTCTGGGGGTCGGCATATCATAGGATGTTGGCCAAAGGTGAATATGATATCATATGATATCATACTCACCTTCGCATCATATGATATTGTATATCATTGTATCTTAGGCCTATTATGACTGCCGGCATCAAATGATATCATATGTTGACATGATATCAAATGATATCATATTGCCGTTCCATATTTATTTACGAGTTTGTGCTTCACTGGAAATGTAATTATACAATTTAAAAACAAGGGACAAAACAAATTGTTCACTCATATGCTAACTTTCGACTTGGATCATGTCCTAGTTATCAGCTTGAAATCACTCCGGTAGAGTGGACAGTAGATTAAAGCAGCGGAACAGACGCACCAATCTATACACGGAGACAAGGATAACGTTACAGACACAGGAGACCCATAAAGGGGCACCTGTGATGAAAGGAGGCGGTAGACAGGAACCTAACAGGGTACAGATCAGACCGGAGACGTAGGTGACAGGAAGCTGCCACTGAGTCATCTCAAGATGACTCAGTCCCACGGGAAGCTGGCTCAGGAGAGCCGATAGTTCTAAGGGAGTACATAAGTAGTCACCAAGTCATAAAACGCGTGAGAGCACCGCTATACATGCTGATACTCCACCTATGACACAGGTGACATACAATAGTACTACTCCACCTATGGCACTGGTGACATAGAACTATATGTAACAAATTAAAAAAAAAAAAAAAAATCAAAGAACTCCGAAAAATAAAAATCGAGAGAAACTTCAAATGAAACCCGAAGGGTGTAAGGGAAGGTATGAAGCAAGGCAAAGAACCAAAATTTGCCAAGTGGATATAAGAGGACAACTAAATTTCAAAGTCGGGTAACAACGGTATAGAAAACCCGATCCGGGAATAGGAACCTAATGCCAATCAATGATAACTTAAAGAAACTCTAAATGTAACCAAAAATTCCAGAATACATGTAACCAAAATTCTAGAATACATGTAACCAAAAAATTGGTTTAAGGAGAAGCAGTCATTCCAAACATGCGAATGAAACGCCAGAACACCATAGGATCAAGGGGCTTGGTGAAGGGGTCAGCACAGTTGTCCTTAGTGTTAACATAGGCAACATCCACCTGGCCATCCTCCACCAGCTCCTGGATATAGTGATGGATGACATCAATGTGCTTGTTGCGAGGGAGCAGCTGACAGTCATTGGCCCAGCTCAAGGACCCCAAGTTGTCACCCTGAATGGTGACCAGGTCGCAAGGCAGCCCTAGATCAATTCTCAACTTTTTCAACCATTGCACCTCCCTGGCAGTCTGAGACAGGGCCTGATACTCAGCCTCACTGGAGCTAACAGCAACAGTGGGTTGCCTTTTGCTCATCCAGTTCACAAGGCAGCCTCCAGCGAGCACAGCATAGCCAGTCTGAGATCTCCTGTCAGACCCATCATCAGCAAAGGATGAGTCACTAAAGACAGTAAAAGAGAAACCAGGGCTGTGAGTGTAAGTGAGGCCCAGATGGGAATGTTCTCTCAAATACAAAAGCAAGCGCTTGGCTGCAGCCCACAGGGGGGCAGTGGGTTGAGCAGAAAACCTGGACAGGTAGCTAACAGCAAAAGAAATATCAGGCCTTGTGCAGGTAGCCAGGTACAGCAGAGCCCCCACAAGAGAGAGGTACTGGCTATTAGAGGCCAGAGGTTCTCCAGGAGGATCAGTGACAGTGCACTTGGACATGGGAACTGAAAACTTGGGCTTGGTAGCAGCAGTGAGACCAAACTGCTCCACCAGCTCAACAATGTAGGAGTGCTGGGAGAGGTCGATCTTAACACACCTGCCGTCAGAATCAAGTGTACAAGTCATGTCCAATGAAAGGAACTGGACAGGTACACCCATTTCCTTGACTTCCCACCCAGCTGCTTCCATAGCCTTGATCAGCAAGGCATACCTATGCAGCTCACTAAAAGCACAGATAAAGTCATCCACATAGGTCAGGACATAGCTCCACCCACCAGTAGAATCCCTCCTGAAATACAGAGCAGGTTCAGCTGTGCACATGGTAAAACCGTGGGCAACCAAAACCTGCTTTACATCTTTGCTCCAAGCCCTGGGTGCCTGCTTCAAACCATAAAGAGATTTAATCAGCTTACACACAAGGGGAACATTGTCAGGACCAAGTTCATGAAAGCCCTCAGGCTGGTAACAGAACAGGTCTAGACCAGGTTCCAGCTTGGCATTCAAGAATGCAGTCTTGATGTCTAGCTGCCTCACAAACATCTTCCTATGAGTGATGGCAGCAAGGAGCACACGAAGACCTGCTTTAGAGGAGACGGGGGCATATACATCATGGTAGTCCAGCCCAGGACGTTGCAGAAAACCACGAACTACAAAACGAGCTTTAAAACGCAAAGAACCATCAGCCCCATGTTTCTTGACAAATAACCATCTGCCAGATAGAATCCTCTGCCTAGGAGGCTGTGGAGTGAGGACCCAAGTGCCATGAGCATGGAGGGAGGCCATCTCATCCTTCATAGCCTGCAGCCAGAGATCTCTGTCAGGGTTGGTAGGTAACATTGCAGCTTTATAAGAGAGTTCAGTAGAGGTAGAAATAAAAGCCCCCACGTACAAGCAGTGTACTTGTACATGGGCAGCGGGGATATCAGCAGTATCAGCAGTAACCGGTAATAAAGCCCCCAGCGCAGCACTCATGCGTGGTTGAACAAGGCCGGCCTCCTTTGCCTCTAAATCGTCGAAGCCTGGGTACACTGGAACACCCCAGCCATACGCAGTATCTAACCCGGACCAGTGTTCGAGGTCATCACTCACATCATCTGTGACGGCCACATCGTCGCAATGCCTGGTCCGGTATAAACCACCAGGTATAGCAGGGGGTGAAGTGATCAACAACTCCCGCGAGCTATCCGAATAGGTGGACGGGGGGTGGCGACTAGTGGGCAGTGGACCTGTACTAGGTTCCACTATGACCCGAGGCTGTCCTAATCCTACGACTTCACCGACGAAACGTGGCGCAGAGGAAGGCCCGGCGACCCCCTGAGATTCGAATAAATTAGAGCTTGAAGGAACATCAGACTCCCCCTGGCCCAATGCCGCCGCACGCGATACAGCACCATCATTACCTGGCCTGGGACGCATCGTCATCCCATGACCAGTAAAGCGGTCAACAATCGGGGTTGGTAAAGGGCCCAGGACATTGTCAGTAGTATCAAGCCCTTTACCGATGATAGCGGCAGGGGTGCGAGAAAAATACTGAGATCCATCATAGGGAAAGAGCCCAGGGATACAGTTATAGCTAAACTGTTCATAGAAGAGCACATCACGACTCTCTACCACCTGGCGCAACTTCGGAACCCAAACAAAATAACCCTTACTCACCAGAGAATACCCAACCAGTCTACCAGATAACGCCCTTTCGTCAAGCTTATTGCGCTTCTTCCCATTCACTAAGGTAACATAGCATGGGCACCCGAACACGCGCAATAACGATACATCAGGTAGAACCCCAAAGAACAACTCATAAGGAGTCTTGTCACCCTGATTAGGCAGCCGGTTGCGTAGGTAACACGCGGCGAGGAAGGCATAGGGCCAGAAGGACTTAGTGAGCTTAGACTCCAAGTGAATGCTCCTAGCTACGTTCTGAAGGACCCCATTGTACCGTTCCACAGTCGCATTCTGCTGAGCAGTGTAAGCCATGGACAATTCATGCACAGCACCAACCGATTCTAACCAATCCTCGAACCACTTCACTATAAATTCCTTAGCCCTGTCAGACCTAAGACACTTGAAAACAAATCCATGCAGCTGAGTCATCCATCTGAGGATGGTAGTTTGAACTGCTAAGGGAGCTTCATCCCTGGTTCTCAAGCACAAGACCTCAGCATAGCCAGAGTATTGGTCAGTGAGACACAGAACATAAAACTCCCCACGCAAGCCCCTAATATTAAATGGCCCCATGATGTCCAAGTGAAGGCGTTGTAATGGGGCACGGATCCTAGTTTTGCTTTCTTTAGGAAAAGGGATACGTTTTCCCTTTGCCTTCTGACAAGCATCACATGGGATCTTAGACAGTCTTTGCACCTGTTGGAGAGTGAGGGGTAAGTTCTGAACCAAACCCTTCCTTACAAGGTTGTGCATGGCATCATAGCCAGGGTGACCCAGCCGCCTATGCCACAACCATTCAGGAGTGGTAGGGATCACAACTCCACCATCCTCATCAACATCAAGAGCAAAAGCTGGATAATCTTCAGCACCATACAAACGGCCACGAGGGGTGTGACAAGGCCTACATGCAAACTTGTACACACCATCACTGGAGGCAGGGAAAGACCACAGAACAGAAGAGCCCTGTGTGGCAGTACAACTAAGACTATCAAAAGAAATCTTGCAGTTGTGAGCATGGGCAACAGCATTTACTGACATGAGGTTCACCGGACAGTGTGGGATGTAGAGAACATTGGTTAAAGTGATTGGTGTTGGTAACCAATCACTACATAACACAATAGAACCCTGACCCACAGACCGTTGAACCACACCATCACCAAATTTAACTGCTGGCCCAGTCTCAGAAGCATGAAACACAGTGAACAAAGACATATCACCTGTGATTGACATCCCAGCTCCAGAATCAACATGCCAGACACCCTCAGACAGGCTCGGGCTGCAGACATTTGAAAATTTCGCAGTGCAAGAGAAAAGGACAGAGCGTACCTCCTATTTCTTGTCCAAAGCATACCCATCAATCTGAGCCTGCAAGGAGGCCAGCTGCCGCGGAGTAAGCACACCTGGAAGGGCCAAGGCCATGGGCACCGGATTGGTAACCGGTGCACCAGGCTTGGTCTTACGCAGGTGCGGATGCTTCGTGAAACAGCGATCCTCCGAGTGGGTCGTCTTGCTGAGGCATGGGCCCCAAGTGCAATCCAGACGTCGCTTGTTGGAACCAGAACCCTGAGAACCAGATCCCTGCCCACGCTGAAACGCAGCATTGGCAGGAACCTGGGGAGCGTCCCGGGACCAACCAGGATGCCTGGAGTCGGACCTGGGGAGAGCAATGTTCAAAATGTCGAGAGACCAATATGCCTCCAGACAAGACCAGTAATCTACAGTCTGTCTGTTAGCCAACATCATACCGTACTGGATCCGCAGCGATTCAAATCGGATCAAACGGATCCCATTCACAATGGTTTCCATGGCGTGGCGCTGAGTGACAGGATGTCCAGCACTGCGGAGGTCAGTGCACAGACTGCGAACCATGCGAAAGAAATCATCGACACGGTCAGAAGGGCCCATGTGCGCATTATGAAGTTCGATACGCATGAGAGGGACTCTAGAGGCAAGGGCATCAGACTGCGTCTTCCGGATATCCAAAAGGATATCCCGAGGGGTGGCAAAGTCCTGGTATACCTTGACCATATCGTCCTCCATGTTCGCGAGCATCATAGTTAAACACATGAACTCCTGACGTTCGAGAGGCAGTGCACTGAACCCGAACAGTGCAGGATCAAACCGAGACTCACCATGAATGAGGGTATTAGACCCAGCTCCAATCGCAGAAGGGACAGGAGCCAAGGACCTACGAATGTCCATGAAATACTCCGCAGCAAGACCAGCGTCAAGAGCGCGCTGGTCGTCTATGTTCCTAATCACAGGAATGGACCTCGCAACACTCATAAGCAGCTCGAAATCTGGGCTAACAGGACACAGAGGGACAGGCACTCGCACAAACTGATAACCAAGCTTCTCGTGATCACTACGCCTCGTACCACCAAAGGAAACACCATGATCTGGGGGATACAGAATCCCAGAAGTGACTGGACCAAGAAAAGAACGACACCTGGTACCAAGCTCAGAGAAAGCCATCACTCGGCGATGCCTCAGCTTCACACTAACATTTGCCATTGTAGCCTGCATATCCATCCGACCGTACAAAGAGCGGTTCAAGGACTCACCATCCCGTCGATCCTGGTTGATCAGGCGGTAGTCCCGCAAGTTCAAAGTCGGAGGAGATCCACCAGTGAGCAGATGCTCCCAAGATTCGCATGACCGCGTATATAGCATAGGAGGAGGGCCAGGGGCAGGAGGCAGCTCCACCGGCGGAGGCGGAGGGGGTTCCAGGGAGGCACCAGCAGCAGAGGTGCGTGCAGAGGAAACAGCAGCCTCGCGAGAGCGAGTGTGGTAGCCAGGGAGGCCACGCTCCATGGGGGCAGATGCAGAGGAAAAAGAAGCAAAGCCCTTCAAGAAAGTGGGCTTAGCCACCTCCGGGTAAGCCGGGGGAACAGGCTCAAAGGGAGGCGCCGACGAAGGCTGAGGCTGATACACAGGCGAAAGCTCTCGATTAGGCATCTGCTGATCAGCAGGCTCATACACCGGCGAAACAGCGGAAGTCTCAAAGACACGAGTGGCAGCAGCAGATGGGGTCACGCCACCGAAGTCAGCACTCGTAGCACTCTTCAAGTCCTCCTCATCATCAGTAGTAGTAGAGTAGTCTTCATCATAATTGAAAGGGACGAAAGGAGGCTGCGGGTCTGATGCACAACGGATGATCTGTGTCTGTACACAACACAGCTTCATCAGGACATCCTCAACATCAGAGGAAAGGCGTCGAACATTGAGAGAAGGAACCGTAAAGTTGGAGGATTGACCGGGGGGGGTTACTTCCTTGATGGCGGAAGGATCCTCCTCTCCGGCAGCAGAGGCCGCTGGCGCACAGTCGTCTAGCCAATCCAGAGGAACCTTCACCCCCGTTGGGAGGATTCGGTCGCATCCATTGCTCACAATGACACTGCGGATCCCACGAGCCCATGAAACACCATTAAGTTTGGTAAGTTTCACAAAGCCGGCAAGAGGCCCTCGCGGAAGTTGCATTATCAAAGCAGTGGTAGTGATGAGGAGCCCATAACCTATCAGCTTGAAATCACTCCGGTAGAGTGGACAGTAGATTAAAGCAGCGGAACAGACGCACCAATCTATACACGGAGACAAGGATAACGTTACAGACACAGGAGACCCATAAAGGGGCACCTGTGGTGAAAGGAGGCGGTAGACAGGAACCTAACAGGGTACAGATCAGACCGGAGACGTAGGTGACAGGAAGCTGCCACTGAGTCATCTCAAGATGACTCAGTCCCACGGGAAGCTGGCTCAGGAGAGCCGATAGTTCTAAGGGAGTACATAAGTAGTCACCAAGTCATAAAACGCGTGAGAGCACCGCTATACATGCTGATACTAGTAAATATAAGTCTATCTCGACCGTAGGAAGTGGTCTCGCCTCATTTTTGGGCATCAATGGTGAAACTAGCTTCCGGCAATTCAGTGTTTGAAGTGTTCTCGTATATATGAATTTAAAGTCCCATGCATTGTGTTGGGTTGTATGCCATGCATCTTTATAAGGTACATATACCGGTATACAGAGAGAGAGAGAGAGAGAGAGAGAGAGAGAGAGAGAGAGAGAGAGAGAGACGTCGGTGAAAGGTTTCGGAGGCTCACCCAGGATCACATAGTACAGTGTGCCACAATGTTGGATGCACTATCCTACTGAAATAAGGGATCTAGTAAAGCTTGCTAAAGAATATTTAAAACAAATCAATCACCAAAGCATATAATTAATACCTAGAGGCGAAAACCTTTTTACCACAAAAAACTATAACGTAACATTTACTTCTCGATGAAACTCGAACTTGGATGACATGGCTTTCGTCTTCAAGGCTGCTCACCGTCTCCAGCAGTAACATAATAAATTAAAAGCAAAGCATCAGGGTACTACTAAGCATGCGCGTCAGCGCGGTGCCATGCCGTGCTGCCTTTTTGAGCCTCTTTGCGCGTTTCGCACAGTTTTTGCGCTTTTTGCACTAAAAAGCGCTGACCAATTGGATGTTTGTGCCCTTTAAGCGCTAACCAATTTGGCAAGAAGTAGTACCCTTCAAAGCATTCGTATCAATTCAAACCAAAGCATTCGTATACACATATGCTTGACCTTATCTCCACATACCATGCTTGGTAAACAAAGGGAAAAAAGTAAATCATTTCGCTTCAAGCAAGCTTCGCCTTGACAACTAACTGCAACACAAATCAATTATGGTGTTAGGTAGGTAGGTACCAGCACTAATCATAACATGTTTATACTTAAGGCAGGTCCCACCCCAGACTCGGCTTGTCTAAGTAGCTACTGCAGGATATGATCACGCCAGCTAGGGGTATATAAACCACCTGTGACTGCCTATTTGGCAACACCACCTGTGGTTATCTAGCTGGGCTGGACCACGTGGTTACCTAGCCGGGCTGGACCAGGCGGCTGTCACATCCTATACTTTGTAGTCAAGCTTAAGTCTCAGGGTAGGTTCTACCCTTGAGAAACCCTACCATTGGCTTGGATGTTTGGGACTTGATGACATGGCAGGCCCCATCCCAGACCCCACCCCAATCCCTGCACACATACATGCATGCATGGATGCACCATCAGTCTTGGCATCCTGGCTGGATGTGTTGCCATGAGGTGATGATCCTTATGAAACTCAGCAGCAGCACACCCGGGATGCTAGTGGCAGAATATGCCAGCATCCTTCAAACACAACATACGCCCCGATCAAATTAATTACGCACGAACCGGCACACCAGACTCTTTAATGATCATCATCGCTGCAACTAAATTCAACTTAAACGCCTAACTTGTCGACCGGCTCATAAGCACCAGTTAACGACATGAAACCCAAACAACGAGATCACAGTATATATACTCGGCGACAGGAAACCCAAACAATGAGATCACGGTATTTATATACTCGATGAAAAGAAACCCAAACAATGAGATCACGGTATATATATATATACTCGACGACAAGCAAGAAGCCCAAACAATGAGATCACGGTATATACGTACAACGTCAATGCCTGTACATACATGATCAACAATTACTATCGTTGTATATACACATTCTTTCATGTGATATGCTGTACAATCATACGTGATACTGGCCAATATGGATTTAGAAGTGGTAGGGGTACTGCAGATGCATCATTCATTCTGAACCATATTGTAGATAAATATAGAGAAAAGAAAAAAACACTTTTTGTGGCTTTTGTTGATTTCAAGAAGGCTTATGATTGGGTCAACAGAGACTTGCTATGGGATTGCTTAGCAAGGCTAGGAGTCAAGGACCCCTATCTCAGTATTCTTAAGTCCATGTATAATCATGTTGTTTTCCAAGTTCGCCTACATGGGGACATTGGATCCTCCTTTCCATCCCTTGTAGGAGTTAAACAAGGAGACCCCCTATCCCCACTCCTATTCGGTCTGTTCATTGATAGAATTGAATCGTTCCTCCAATCCAAGCTCCCAAATGTAGGGGCTGAGCTTAGGGGAAAGATTCTGCAACTGTTACTTTGTGCTGATGAACTAGCTATAATGGCAGAATCCCCGGCAGATATGCAAGCGATGCTTGACTGCCTGAGAGATTTCTGCGAGGCTACTAAGATGGCTGTGAATATAAAGAAAACTGAGACTGTCGTTTTCAACAAGCAATTCTGTGATGAGGCCCGCATGGATCCTGATTACAAATTTGTCTATGATGGAGCACAACTTTCTACAAAGTTATCTTTTATCTACTTGGGATCCCTCTTTGTGGATGGTGACTCAAGCAATCGTGCAAAAGCTGCTTTTTCTAGGATGCTCACTAAGGCCCAAAAGGCACACCACATGCTCCGTAGGCGATGCCATACTATGGAGATATACAATATTGATATTCTCACCCACCTGTTTGATTCTCTTGTACAACCTCTCCTGAATTTTGGCTGTGAGGTGTGGGCTCCTTCTATTCTGAACAACACGCTTATCTCAAATGACCATGCTTGTGAGAAATGGCATAGAGGTATACTTAAACAAATGTTGGGTGTTTGCCAATCTACTACATCTAATATTATCATGGAAGAGCTGGGTAGAACCCCGTTGTGTTTTGCTTGGCTTAAACAAGCTTTGCGCTTCTGGAACAAGACCATACATAAAGAACCTGAGGATCTCATTAGAATGGCTCTTGAGGAATCTTTTGACTCCAACACTGGCTGGGTTCATGACTTGCGTTGTGCTCTCCACAAGCTAGGATCCAGTAAAAACATCAACATTTTGGAGGCTGTCGATGTCGAAGGTATTATGTCTGAAGTTTTTGAGTCATGGAGGTTTAAGTACCCAAGTGACACCAATGCAGTTAGAGACATCCCTGATGAAAGAAGGGTTGGCTTTAAACGCCTCCGATACCAAAAATGGTTCGCAGCCAACAGCAATGATGAGAATGGCTTGATTCCCTTTACATCCGCCTTACATAAGCAGGATCAGATTCGTTCTATAGCACAGTTTAGAATGGGTTCCCATTGGCTGAACACAGAAAGAATGAGGGTGGTGGATAGAGCACACATCCCTCGCTCAATGAGACACTGTCAAATGTGTGGGTTCCAAAAACCTGAGGATGAAATGCATATGTTTGAGTGCCCTTTTTATAATGATATTCGCCTCCGCTACCAGAAGCTGTTTACAGATATTTATAGGCATGTCCATGAGGATACCGACTTAACCGTATGGAATGTGGAATTCTGCGATTCCACATTCAGAACCTTTATGAATGGAAATGGCACTAAGTCTTTTTGGAGCAACCTAGCCGACTATCTTTCTACTTGTAGAAGAGCAAGACAGGTAGCCCTGGACTGCTTAGTGGCACCGTAATTTATTATCCCTTTTTGTCTTCTTGTGACTTCTCATTTGTTAGCTTCTTAACTCCGCCACTGTAAGTGGTTGAGATCTGGGTCCTGCTCTAGGGGGTTTAATACCTACGCCACCAAAACGGTGGTTGGGAGTTTGGTTTGTTTGTCCTCTACACACCCCTGATGTAATGGGGTTTTTTGCTTTGTGGGTGCTTTTTCTTTTTGTTTAAAGCACAGAGTCTCATACACCCTCGCGGTGTCAAGTAGACTTTAACATGTAATGTAATGTAATGTAATGTAATGTAATGTAATGTAATGCAAAACATGAATTGATGGCGGCATACATACACGACACCAGCAAAACCCATACTGCACATACATGTCGATAACTGCATCAAGCAGATGCATGCGCAACATGGGTAATAGGGAGAGTCATGCCACCGCCACTACTCGTGGTGCACTCAAGTCATCCATCCATCACGGCAGACTCCGTGGAGTCAAGGTTCTCAATCTCTAAACTACTCCACAAGATTCAAACAAGCCCTCATCCGTCAAGTCCAAGTCCTTATACATCAAGCGTAAGACCAAGGGCAAGGCATGTAGTCCAAGTCCTCATGCATCAAGCCTAAGCCCAAGGTCAAGGAGTCAAAATCAAAGCAAGTGAAATTCGGGGGTGATTCTGTGTCCACGTACTGGATTGGAAGACCTCCTATCTGAGAAAGCAAGGAGGCAATGTTGTCAATCCCACCCGAGCAGCCTTGAGCACCCGCAGCAACTCCATCGCTGATGCCAGAACCGCCATAAACTGCAGCAGTTGCTGCAGGGGTGAAGGGCTGAGCACTCTCGTCAGCACCAGCAACAACAGCTGCAAATGAGTGCTCAGCACCAGCACCAGCATCAGCAGCAGTAACCAAGGGGTCTTCCCAAGAGTACATGGACGGGCCATTCAACATGCCAACGATGTCCTCATCGTCGGAGTAGCTACGGTCAAACAAAAAGAAGCCTTGCCCAGCCAGTTCCAGTCCCTCATCCTCAGAGCAGTGGCTGCTGCTCATGCTGTCATACCGTTTGGTTGGCCAGTAGCCATCGGCGCTGTTAGCTGGAGAATCTCCAGAGCTGGCGGCACCACCAGCTGCTGGCGGCCCCACCATCGGTGTGGCATACACTGCCTCATTCAGCACCTGCTGGGAAGGTTGCTTGTAGAAACAGCCACCATCGTCAACAGAGCGGCACGCACACAGAGGTGTGGGTGCTTGTCATGCTGCGTCTTCTGCGGCTGTTGCACTAGCTACATCTGAGGCATTGCCGCCTGCTGCTTCTGCTGCTGCAAAAACTGCATTGTCCCCACACATTATGTGTTTGTACGCTGCCAGCTTTTTATTGTCTGCAGGAGATTGACAGCGGGGCAAGGGATGAACTGTGTGCTGTGGTTGCCTGATACTGGTTTCTCCTTCTGCGCCCGCTTTTTCATCAGCTTCACTTTCTTTGGTGGCGGACCCTCCTCCTCCTGCTGCTGCTGCAAGGCCATGGCGGACCCTCCTCCTTTTGCGGCAGCTGTTGTTGTTGCTGCTGCAGCCTTTCCTTGGCTGCTGGTCTTCCTTCGCCTCTTGCCACCAGGAGGCAATGTTTTGACAGCTGCGGCGTCGGTGTCTGCGACCGGGGCATCTGCAGACTTAGCCTTCTTCTTCTTAACAGCACCACCCGCCTGCAAGATGTAGAGGTGGGTGCATTCTCAGGATCACAGTGGACTCAAGCAGCGGGGAGTTGTCAGCCAGTGTCTGAACTACGACATAGCTTTTCTTTTCAGCTACAAGCAGCAGCTCATTGGCAGCTCCCTGAGCCAGCCAAGCCTCAAGATGGCAAAAGTACAGGGACGTAGCTAGTTGCGTTAGCTTCAATGTGCACTAGGTTGCATCAGGTTTGGCAGTCTAGCCAGTCAGGTGAGCTTCCTAGAAGCTGCTGCTCGTAGCTGACAAGTCCTAAGCGCATGTCGCAAGAAACACGAAAAAAAGCTTCAGCAGTCACGGGCAGGGCAGGGCATGGGGGGGGGGGGGGGGGGGGGGATACTTAAACTTGATCTGCAGACTGCAAGAAAGGGCGAGGAGCAGGTACCTGGCGAGGAGGGAGGCTGGGGTTTTCAAAATTGTCAGCTTCCCGGTGCCCTATGTTGCGTTAGGTTTGGCTGAAGAATCAGTCAGGGAAGCTGGTTAGAAGCTGCTTCCTGTAGAGAAAAGAAAAACCCAGTTATCTTATATATTATTAAGTCCGTACCTTCAGGGCACGCCCCCCCTTCAGGCCGCATTTGTTACAACATAGCCGATCTTCCAGATTCTTCCTCCAGGTAGGCGCATCAGTGCTTTGGCAATGGAAGCATGGACCACTTCGGATCATTTGGAGGTTATTCTTGGTGATGTATACAAACCTGGATCATCAATGAGCAACGAGTCAGAGAGGGTGAAGCATAGTGGGTGAAGGATTGGATTTAGCATCATGATCATCATGATCGTCATGATCACCACCCACCACCCACCACTAACCACATACCACCCACCACCCACCACCCACCACCCACCACCATCATCATCACCATCATCACCATCATCACCATCATCATCATCATCATCATCATCATCATCATCATCACCATCATCACCATCATCATCATCATCACCATCATCATCATCATCATCATCATCACCATCATCATCATCATCATCATCACCATCATCACCATCATCATCACATCATCATCATCATCATCATCATCATCATCATCATCATCATCATCATCATCATCATCATCATCATCATCATCATCATCATCATCATCATCATCATCATCATCATCATCATCATCATCATCATCATCATCATCATCATCATCATCACCGTCGTCGTCGTCGTCGTCGTCGTCGTCGTCGTCGTCGTCGTCGTCGTCGTCGTCGTCGTCGTCGTCGTCGTCGTCGTCGTCGTCGTCGTCGTCGTCGTCGTCGTCGTCGTCGTCGTCGTCGTCGTCCTCTCCTCCTCCTCCTCCTCCTCCTCCTCCTCCTCCTCCTCCTCCTCCTCCTCCTCCTCCTCCTCCTCCTCCTCCTCATCATGAACTGAAAAAGCCAACTATATTTGGTGGGTGCATGTCCCCTACAACATTAATAATCTCTCTCCTCTCTCTCTCTCTCTCTCTCCGCCTCTCTCTCTCTTCTCTCTCTCTCCCTCTCTCTCTCTCTCTCGTCCTCTCTCTCTCCTATATATATATATATATATATATATATATATATATATATATATATATATTATATATATTATATATAAATACAAATAAATTATATATATATATATATATATATATATATATATATATATAATTTATTTGTATTTATATCAGGGTACTTCCATTGACCAAATTGGCCAGCGCTTTAGCGCATTCGAAAAAAATAAAACTGCGCTTTGTAGTGCAAAAAGCGCAAAAATTGCTTGCCGTGCCCACAGGCAGGGGGTTGCAAAAAACTGCACAAAACGCGCAGTGGGGCTCTAAAAGGCAGCGCACCAGCGCGCAAAAGCGCGTGCTTGGAAGTACCCTGATGTATCTTTTAGATACGTGCATATATATTTCAAGTATTTGCTTTTTCGTTACATTACAGTGACATCTGCAGACCATGGTTGACCCAAGACTTCCATAATCATCCATAATCTAACTTACCTCCTTGCTTCAGAAATCTTTGCAGCTACAAAGCCAGCCATTGAAAAGAAGAAGGCAGCCAGTTAATTTTTGCTGCCTTCTTCTTTTGAAGGGCTGGCTTTGTAGATGCAAAGATTGCTTAAGCAAGGAGGTAAGATGGCAGCAAAAAAAAGTAAGGCTTCGGGCACATGGCTTGCCATGTGCCCAGGGACTTATGTTATTTCTTGGCTGCCTTGTTACCTCCCCTGAATGGGTACTGACGTCAGTACATCAGGCGTACTGCCATAAATGGGTGAGCAAAACGGATGCGCTGCAGGCCTTAAGGGTTCGGCCTGCAAAATTGTGTGTGCCCCGCACCAGCTGATGTTTGGCGAGTAGTGCAAGTAGGGGGAGTAGTGCGAGTAGTGCAAGTAGTGCGAGTAGGGCGAGTAGGGCGAGTAGGGCGAGTAGGGTGAGTAGGGCGAATAGGGCGAGTAGTGGGAGTAGGGCGAGTAGGGTGAGTAGTCGGTGTGAGTAGTGCGAGTAGTGCGAGTAGTGCGAGTAGTGCGAGTAGTGCGAGTGGTGCGAGTAGTGCGAGTAGTGCGAGTAGTGCGAGTAGAGCGAGTAGTGCGAGTAGGGCGAGTAGGGCGAATAGGGCGAGTAGTGCGAGTCGTGTGAGTAGTGCGAGTAGTGTGAGTAGTGCGAGTAGTTTGAGTAGGGTGAGTAGTTCGAGTAGGGCGAGTAGGGCGAGTAGTTCGAGTAGGGCGAGTAAGGCAAGTAGTGCGACTAGTGCCAGTAGGGCAAGTAGGGCGAGGAGGGGGAGTAGGGTGAGTAGGGTGAGTAGGGCGAATAGGGCGAGTAGTGGGAGTAGTGGGAGAAGGGCGAGTAGTGTGAGTAGTGTGAGTAGTGCGAGTAGGGCGAGTAGTGCGAGTAGGGCGAGTAGAGCGAGTAGTGCGAGTAGTGCGAGTAGGGCGAGTAGGGCGAGTAGTGCGAGTCGTGTGAGTAGTGCGAGTAGTGTGAGTAGTGCGAGTAGTTCGAGTAGGGTGAGTAGGGCGAGTAGGGCGAGTAGGGCAAGTAGTGCGAGTAGGACGAGTAGGGCGAGTAAGGCAAGTAGTGCGACTAGTGCCGGTAGGGCAAGTAGGGGGAGTAGGGGGAGTAGGGTGAGTAGGGCGAGTAGGGCGAGTAGTGCGAGTAGTGTGAGTAGTGCGAGTAGTGCGAGTAGGGCGAGTAGAGCGAGTAGTGCGAGTAGTGCGAGTAGGGCGGGTAGGGCGAGTAGGGCAAGTCGTGTGTGTAGTGCGAGTAGTTCGAGCAGGGCGAGTAGTTCGAGTAGGGCGAGTAGTTCGAGTAGGACGAGTAGTGCAAGTAGGGCGAGTAGGGCGGGTAGGGGAAGTCGTCGTCCCGTCGTCGTCGTCGTCCCGTCGTTGTCGTCGTCCCGTCGTCGTCGTCGTCCCATCGTCGTCGTCGTCCCGTCGTCGTCGTCGTCCCGTCGTCGTCGTCGTCCCGTCGTCGTCGTCGTCCCGTCGTCGTCGTCGTCCCGTCGTCGTCGTCGTCCCGTCGTCGTCGTCGTCCCGTTGTCGTCGTCGTCCCGTCGTCGTCGTCGTCCCGTCGTCGTTGTCGTCCCGTCGTCGTCGTCGTCGTCGTCGTCGTCGTCGTCGTCGTCGTCGTCGTCCCTCCACACACACCACCCAACCCCACTCACCCCCCAACCCCACCTCCAAAACTTGTAATGCGTATTGGGGTGTCTATACTGGGTCTGATGTTATATTTATTCTAGCCGCCTCTAGCTACATCAAAGAGTGACTTAAGTACTTGGATAACCTTGGTGGTGGTGGTGGTGGTGGTGGGGGGGGGGCGAAATTATTACATCCGTGTAGAACCGTTACTCACTGGACGTGAAGTTAAGGACACCATAGCGTAAGCCGGAGCTAGCTATAGTCACCGTAGGACCATCTCAGTAAAAAGAATTACCACCGATGCCTGACCGGCAGGCACCGTAGCCACATCATGCCAGTGCAGCTTACTACGGGGTTTTTTCACCCCGGTTGGGAAGCACCGGCACAATACAGCTGGTAAGACAAAACCTGAGAGGGGGGACGGTCTGTGTGCTAGTCCCCCGGTATCGACTTGGGGTGTGCTCTCATAAAGCGTCTGCACTGTAAAATACTATGGAAACTAGTAATGGTGTGAGATTGGACTGTGTCCGCTAGTTTGAGGGCACAAGATCTCTGAAGCCCAAGAGTGGTCATAGAAGTCAAAAAAGAGGTAGGAATAGTACCAGTTGTACCAACGGTAATAACTTCATAGTGAACAAGGTATCCAGCCGATCGAAGGCCATTTACTAATTCAACATGCTGGGCATGTTTAGTAATAAACTTAGTAGCATGGTTAGTATCAGAGCAGTATCCAAGCTCAAGAACCCAGAGTTCTTTATCAGACATAAAGGAAGGAGAGTCTATGTCAGGTAGGACGGCAAGATCAGGTCTCATCCTCTTCCAATCCGCTACAGTAATAGTGGAGGGGCGTAGCCAGTCAGGGAGACGTTTGCCCAGGACCCCCCTGGGGAGGTCCTCTTCCTTGCCAGCGTCCATGATCATTCTGCGAGATCCCAGGGCTCCTGTGCAAATGGCCTTGTGGATGAGTCGCACTGCGGCGTCATGTCTCTTGATGTAGAGCCCCTTGAAAGTCCGGTGTGTGCAGCCCGCCAGGATGTGGCCCGCTCCGTCCTCACAGGTGTGGCAGATGGGGCATAGGGAGTTCGTGGGTGGGTGAGTGCTGGTAATATAAGGAAGTTTCCAGCGGAATGCAAGTTTACGGTTCCACAGTCTACCCCAGCGGGCTTTAAGGATGTGGAATTTAGTTTTATGCTGGATAAGGGTTGAGGTCCAAAATTTGTTACTTGCTTGAGGAAGTTGGTGGGGGGTGTTATCAGCCCAGGTGGTTGCATAAATCCCTTTGAGAGGGTGTTGATCAAGGTGGCAGCTAGTGGGTAGGTTAGAGGTGATACCTTGTGTAAGGTTAGGTGCTAAAATTCTTGGGGGAATATCTCCCATGGGTGTACGAGGAGGTTGAACTGTAGGCCAGTAAACATTGTGGCGGGGGATTTCCCCAGTGTTATCAGTAAAATTAGTTGAGGTAGGATGCTCAGCTGCCTTGCGTGCCAGAGTGTCTGCTCTGTCATTTCCAATGATACCTGTGTGGGAACGGACTTTACAAAGGGTGGTGTGTGAGCCATGCAGGATGCGTTGAATGAGGTGTTTTTGAATTGATTGCAGTAATTCAGTATGAATGGAACGGGTTGTTGTGGTGGGGTCATGAATCATTTGTTTTATAAGTTGAAGAGAGCAGAGGCTGTCTGTATGAAGGGTAAGAGATTTGTCATAATCAATGTTGAGAAGGGCTTGGTGGATGGCTACCAGTTCTGCCCGGTTGTTAGTTTTGGTGGCCCCTATTCCCCCAGGGTTGATGGTGTAGCTTTATCCTGCAGCCGGGACATATACTGCAGCACCTATTTTGCTAGGGTGACCTGGTTTACCTTTTATTAGGCTACCATCTGTGTAGACCTGGAGGCCAGAGGAGGGGGTAGAAAGGTAAAAACAAGGGTGGGTGATGGTAAGAGGAGAGGGACGAGGGTGTTGGTGGAGTGGAGGTTGCCAGGGATTTTTGGCAAGAGATTTCAGTTTCCGAGGGTAGGTGATGACAATGTCAGTGAAAGTAAGTGCGGGAGGTGGTGTGATAGTAGAGGGCTCCCAGGATGGGGAGAGGCTTTGCATGTAGTATGTCCATTGGTCAATAAAATCTGGGAGTTTAGGAAAGTAAGTCTCTTGGCTGTGAGGGTTGCATATAAGAATGAGGTGTAATTTTTGAGTGGAGGGTGGGGTGTGAGATTTGCCAAGCCAAATTTCAGAGGTAGTATAAAATTCAGACTGTGGCCTAGAGTCAATGTAGTGAATCCAGGAGTGATGGAGGAGAGTTTTGTAAGTGTCAGCAAGGTCATCAGGGAGGAGCATCAGGGTGAAGGTAGGGCTGAGAGTATTTTCAGCATGGTCAGCACTGGCTAGAGCCCACTTTAGAGCTTGGTGTGCTTGTGTGGTGGAGTTGGGAATGTCCACCAGTGAGCCCCCAGTCCAGATGGTAAGAAAGGGGTCTTGGTTGGAGCCAAAGAGCTGGTCAGCAGGGCTGGTAGAAGAGAAGCTGGTGAGGCTTTGGTCGTAGTTAAGAGGATTGGAGGTACGATGGTGAGTAATGCCCAGAGCAGCTGCTGCTTGGTAGAGGAAGGGAGACAGAATGTTAGTGGCAGCAAGAGCAGCTCTGTATCTGGTGAAGAGGGCAGCTAAGTCAGTGTGGTATGTTCCTCCTTGGGTCAGTTGGTTCCATTTGGTAGGGTGGTGATTTTTAAAGTGGTCATAGTTTTGTTTAAGAGAGGTGAGCCTGTCGTTGGGAATGTGCCCAAGACAGTGACCTGTGGGGTTATAAAGATATGAAGCGTTGGTATGTGTGTGTGTGGATTGGTCATTCAAAGTAGTTAGGATGCCTGTTTGTATAATACAGGCTGAGGGTGGTTGAATGTCCCAGTCTGGGTGCGTGTCGTGTGTGTCAATGTGCAAAAGTGTGTGAACCAGATTATGATTGTCAGCATTAAATCCTAGGGAGATGGCCCATTGGCCTTGTTGCTGGAGGTTAGTGAGGTGGATGTCCTTCCTGGGATTGAGGTGTGTGGTTATCGGAGGAGTGGTTTTAAAGGTGTGGGTTAATTGGTCATATGCTAGTTGTCCCACCAGTTCAACAAGGTGAGCCGCATGGTGAGATTGAGGTTTCCAATGTATGGTGGAGGTAGTGGAGGTAAGAGGTGTGCAGTGGTGGATGCTATATCCCATGCGTGTGTAGGAGTTGATATGGTCGTTGTGCATGATGGTTGGAGCCCATTGGACGTGGACAACGGTGGTGGTGGCAAGTTTGTCGTCGCTGTAAGAGCGCTTGCCCCGCCAGCTCGTAATGTGCAGGGCTCTGTACTGAGATCCGTAAGTAAGGTGAAGCAGGCGCGCCGGTGGTGCATGCGCTGCTGTCGGGGAATGTCATGGCCTCGCGGATCCTGTCAGGGTGCGAGGTGGAGGTTATTTTATATGCGCGGTAGAATTTGGAGGAGGAGGAGTGTCGGATCCAAGATTTGCACAAGTAGTGGCGTGCTGACCAGGTGGCGTCATTGTTGGGGCAGCCCCATGCTTGGTGCGCGTGACTGCCTGCGATCTGCGTGGGCCACGCCCACCATTGGTTTCCTTCCAGGTCCCCAGTGGGGTCCGCCTCGTAGTCTGCATCAGTAACGGTGGCGTGAGGTTGGTAGTGCTGGGTGAGTGGGGTGGAGGATTCGATAGGAGCAGAAAATTTAACGTTGTCTGTCGTGTTCTGCGAAATTGCGTAGCCAGGCGCAAGTTGCCTGTGGGAGAGGGGGAGTGGGTCAGAGTGAGTTGGAGGAATGACGGTTGGGAGGGAGGAGAGGTGTGCGGTGAGGCGGTTCAGGGATCGTTTGTGGTGTTTAGTAATTTTGTGTAAAGTAATAAGAGAGAGGTCTGTAGTAGTGATAAGATGAGTTCCCATGGGGGTGACCAGGTCGTGGTATGAGTAGATGTCCAGGTCGTGGAAAGGAGTCATGAGTGAGATAGGGATTGCCTGTGGTGGAAGAGGGAGAGAGTGTATGTTAAGTTTGTCAAGAAGTTCTGTGTCATTCCAAGAAATTGTTATGTCAGATTTTTTAATAATTTCCAGCTGGCGGGCTAGGGACATATATTTAAGTTGCTTGCGGGAGAGAGAGAGAGGATCTAGAGTGGTCATGGTGGAGGTTGATTTGTCAAGAAGAGCCCTGGTAAGAATTCCCAGGTGACCTTGGTCGTTCATGGACTGGGTGAGGGCTGTTGCAGTAATCTGAGTATATTCAGTGAGTAGAGAGGGCACCCCTAGTCCTGCCTCTGTTTTGGGGAGGTGGAGTGCTCTTGTCGGAAAGGATCTAGGAAGGGAGCAGCAGAGTTTAACTTTTTTAAATACTGCTCTGTCAATGACATGAATGTCGGTTAGTGAGAAGGGAGCTACTATCATGGGGTATTTAATAGCTGCTCTGACACATTGTGAGATTATTCGTAGACATTGGGTGGGGGTTGCCCTATTTTTAGCTTTAGTGAGGATACTCAAGCCTTTGTTGTGGATGGTTTCAATAGTAGAGTGAAGTTGAGTTTTCCAATTGAAGGTAAGTGAGATGTGAACCCCCAGGTATTTATAGGCTTGGTCTGGCGGCTGGTAGGTAGCATAGGAATTACCTAAAGGAATTTTTTCTAGCCTTTGTTTGAGAGTGTTGTTGTGAGTAGGTTGTGAGGGGTGTGATTTGTGGAGTATGCCACTAACCACACATTTAGTGGCGTTAAGAGGAATGCCCGACCAGATACTAAAAGTTTTAACTTTACCACATTGGATGCAAAGGTCCTCTGAGCTGCCGGTTAGGACGGCAGTGTCGTCAGGATACCCCAAGCTGCTAGTGTGATTTTCATCTGCTGTTGTGGAGGGTAGGAATGCTGCTCTGTATCCTCGTCCTCCAGAACGGAGCCATCTGTGTAGGGGTTCTAGAAAAATAATGAAGAGTACGGGGGAGAGAGTGTCTCCCTGGATAGTGCCCCTAGTGACGGGGATAGGGGAGCCATATGTATTGTTAAGAGGATATGTGTAGTAGAGTTTGTGTAAATTCTTTTAATTGTATCTATAGTGTCATGGGTATAACCCAAGCTGTGCATAATGCAGAGAAGTTTTGGTGATCAATCATGTTGAAGGCAGAGCTAAAGTCAAAGTAGGCAGCATAAAGGTCCTGGTGGAAGAGGGCATCATCCTGGATGTTGTGGAGTAGGGTCAAGAGTTGTCTATAGGTACTTTTGTCTTTTCTGAAACCCTCCTGGCAGGCACTAAGAATGTGATTGGTTTCAGAGTAGGTAGTAACAGTGTTGGTAACAAGAGACGTCCAGAGTTTGGCTACAGCATTGTTAAGGCCTATTGGCCTGTAATTTTGAGGTAAGCAAGGATCTGATTTTTTGTAGAGCATGACTGTGGGAGATTTTCCAGCAGTCTGGTGTTTCTCCCAGGATCCATACTAGCTGCATGAGTTTGTGTATGGTGAGGTGCATTTCCTGTGGGAGGCACATAAGTAGTTCATTAGGTATGCCGTCTGGGCCTGTGGCTTTGTTAGTGGAGAGTTTCCTGATGCAGTCATCATAGGTGGTTGAGGAGGAGAGATATGTGTACGGGGAGGCAGTGGTTTGTATGGAGTTGGCTGGAGTTTCAAGGTGGTATTTGTCTGTGTGTGTTTCCCAGGAGGGGGAGTGGCATGTCGGGTATAATCATCTAAGATGGGTGGTGTGGGAGGTGACATAAGTTTACCCATGTGTTTGGTCAAAACTTCCAGGAGACCCTGGGTACTGGTGCTAAGTGTGTTTGCGTCCAGTAGGGCAGTGGGAGTGTGTGTGTAATTTTCAGGAGAGAAAATATACCTGTGAGTTTGTCGTGCCTGTGTGCTGAGGCAGCGTCTGAATTTCTTGATGGAGGCAGTTGCTCTCTCCTCTTTGAGTGCAGCCTGCATGTGACGTAGTTCTGTAATACTTTGTTTAATATCAGCAGTTAGAGAGAGGCAGTAGTCAGGGAGGAGTAAGTTTTGTAGGTGCTGTTGTATTTTAATTTTAGTGGTAGGTGAGTATGTGCCTGCCGTATGAGGTGTGCTTCTGAGCTCCATGTATTGTTGTTGGTCAAGGTGATTGGAGGCTGTTCAAAGTGCTTTAATGTGTTTAATATGGTAGTTAAGACGTCTGTAGGTTTTAGCAGTTTGTCTGGGCAAAAAAAGGCCTGGTGTGCTAGACTTAATGGGGCAGATGTCAGTCATGATGGAAAGAGCTTGATGAAGAGTGATCATGAGATGATCTGCCATGCTGTTAAGATTTTCTGGCATGGTGGCTGTGAGTTCTTGTCTAATGGATTGGATGTTGAGGATGACTTTGCCTATGCCCTGCGCTACTCTGCCGATCCCGCTAGCTTTAGACAGGATTTTCTCTGCTTCCGGTGAAAAGCCATTTAACGCAGACCCTACACTTCTGATCCCATCTGCCACGCCTCCTTGTCCCAACATGTCCGCTATCCCCGCTGCGGCGTTAGACACCGGTATAGAGAACTGTCCCACCTTCCGTACGATATTCCCCCCAAAATCGGCTACCCTTCTCACTGCGGAACCAAATGAGCCAATTGCGCGTCCAACTCCAGATTTGATTGAATCAAAGATGCCCATATTATATAATAGCCCTGGATATTTATTTCAGCGCAAGTAAGGTAATTTCATCGTTTAGGTTTTTCAAAATTGATAAAATCGATTCTATAGGATCGTTTTTGGATTCATAATCTATCCTCAAAGTAATGCTCCAGTCGTATGGAAAAGGTCCTATCTCGTCTTTGTGTTCGTCCTTGATTGCTAATTCCAGTTCTGACACGTGAGACGCGCTGGTGTAGAAGCTAAAATCGTCATTCACATTTTGATAAATGATGTTGGCAAAACTAGGGACGTTAACAGGGACCCTTATTAATACATCTGATTCCTGTGCATTGGTTTGACGGAAATTATTCACAGCCGAGTTAGTTACCTTGGGTAAATTGTGATGGATTGTCAGGAAACTTTCTAGGTTCAAACGCAATGGGAAGCTGCTAACAATCTGTGCTCCACTTGGCTTATCATGTGGTAAAAACCCAAATAAATATGAACTTTTATCTTTGAATTCAAAACCATATCCTGGACCAGGTGTGTTAAAAGTGCATAATCCGTTTATTTCATTGTGGCTTATGGTCCAGCCTGGGAGCAAAGTGTTCAGTGTTGCTAACCATTGATCCAGGTCGTAGTTTCCAACAGGGATTCTAACGGATGTCTTTGTTCCATTATTAACAACACTGAAGTCATTGTTACTCGCTCTAATACTATAGAAACATCTATTGATTATTAAATCCGCGACGGTTATTTTAGTACGACCACCGAATTCGTTATGTAAGATCCCTGCAGGTAGACTTGTTGTGAAGTTATCTGGTGTCCCAGATGTTCTGTATTGTGAGCTGATGTATATTAATTGAGTTTTGACAACAATTGGCGCCATTATATAATTTCGTAGATAATAACTGATAGAATAAAATTTGGGAATCCAATATACGGATTTCCAGCGGCATCGTATACTGTTATATTTAATTGTTGATTTTTCAGAGACGGGATTAGCTTGTGACCTAGTGTATTGCTTGTAATTGTCTTAACAATACTGTGGGTTTCCCCTCCTAAAAGCAGGTTTGTTCTCTCTCCATTCACTGAATTATCAAAAGAGGTTTGTGCGAAGATCCCATTGGCCCTGGTTTACTTGCAGTGGTAAATGATTCAACAGCCAGCTGGTATCCCTTTTCATTGTATGGCAGGTCGCAATTTAGTTTTAATTGGTAGTTCTGTGTTGATGTATTGTATGAGCTAAATAACGTTACTCTCTGCCAAGCCATTTATATTACTGAATATTTTTCATTTTCTACAGTGACCAAACCTTCCAAGACCTCGTTTGAAACCGATTTTTTCTGCTTATTCATATCTTTCCGTATAAGTTTTTTGTCCCTATACATGAGTGGTTTAGCAATGTGTAGGGAAATGCACGAATCCACTAAATATTCCGGCGGTCCGGGTGACAAGTCCAATACTGCCGCTTTCAGATACTTGTAATCATTGGTCTGTCTATATTCATTTGTGATAGCCGCCATTGTTTAACAATAATTCAGAAAAATAATTTTACTGTAAGCTGAGAATGATGTCGAAATTCTTTTTGAACCTTTGGCTTTTGTCTTGTGTAAAATCCATCACAAGTGCATCATGTTCGTTTCCCGTTGCGTGCAGATATAGTGCTTCAAACTTCTGTAGAGTGATCGAACTACTTACTTCTTCATATAAATCCTCCAAGATCTTAGTGCTGGCAAACTTGAATAGCACAAAAAGACTTGTATTGGTTTGAATAGACTTAGGGATTGCTTTGAGATTCTGTGTGCATATCATTATGTTTATACCCAAATGTCTGTTCTTGAGAACCAAATTAGTCAAGGCTGATTTACCAACAGATTTAAACGCACTACTGCCAACAAGGTCGTCCAATATGAGATATACCACACAACCGTTTGGGTACTTGCAGGTAGGTCGTTGGTATCCAGTTCTCTCAAGGAAATCGATTTCTTCATATGATAATCCGTCTATGTTGCCTTTCATAAACTTGGAATAAACAATCATCTGCCTTCTGCATTCTTCTGTATTTTCCTTTTCAAGTTTTATGTTTTCAAATCACTTCTAAAAGTTTGGAGTCTGAATATTCTGAAATGATATCATTTGGATCAATTTTCAAGCAATTAAATACAGGATTAGCATCATGTGTTGGGGAAATTACTATAACTCTCATATCTTGTTTGCCATTAAATCCATAAATCTCGTATTGTTTCAATAATTTGCAGAGACTGTACGTCTTCCCACTTCCCCTAGAGCCGACGAGGAGTGACACAAAATAATTACGTGGCAGAGCTGAATTGAGTGACTGTGGATACATGTTTGCTTTGTATTGGAGTGGTTTATGACTGAAATTTGCTACTGCGTTCTCAAAAATATTCATCACTAATTACATTGTAGAATATTAATCAAAATGGACATGTGTGACCAGGAAAGAGTGATTGGTAAGCGACTCGTTTGCCCTCGTTTAATATTTTTTCCCTAAGAAGTTGTACTGTATCTTCTTGAGTAAGTATTGGCCTAGCTTTGGTGACCTTCAGACGTTTTTCGATGTATTTTGATATCTGTTGTACCTCTCCTTCTTTTTCTTCTTCTTCTTCTTCTGATTGAGAATCTGGTACCATCTGTTTATCTTCATCTGAAGATTCCAGAGAAACAACCACATCCTTCTTTAACTTTTTAAAGACAGTGTTTTTGCGACGTGTCATTTCTGCCGTTTTTTCTTGTTTTTGGACTTCTTTCTCTTGAATCTTCAGTTCTTTATCCTGTCGTGTAATCTCTCCTTATTCCCGCCTTTTTGCCCAAGCTTTTTCTCTGGCGATAGCCAATGCTGCTTTCTGTTTCTCGGACATAACTCGTTTAGCTTTGATTGGTATCACTGAAATGTCTTCTAATAGGTTGTTATCTTCTTCTATATTCTCCATATGTGATTTTACATTAGAAAAGATTATAATTAATTAGAAAAAATAAATAGGTTTTACAAATAATTTATTGGAATTGGGGATATACTGGGAGAGTTCGGAGTATTTTGACTGCATTAGGTTTCCTTGGGATAGGTCTTCCCCAGAGAAGGTCTGATTCATGTAAGGGTGTGCGTATTGTTCGTCTACCAATAAAGTTTGTTGCTGGTTGATTGTACTGTGTTTTTTTCGGCCAGGACTCGATGCAGAGAGGTAATATATATTTGTCCATGTTATATATTACTTTGTGTAAATATATTTTGAACCCGTTTCTTCATTATCTAATTCTAGAAGACTGTTGTATTTCACGAATAAAAGTGCTAGAAGACATGACATTTGTCACAATTGTTGAACGTTGATTGTGACAATCAACGTTCAACAATCACAGCAATGTAATGATGTAATGGGGTTTTTTGCTTTGTGGGTGCTTTTTCTTTTTGTTTAAAGCACAGAGTCTCATACACCCTCGCGGTGTCAAGTAGACTTTAACATGTAATGTAATGTAATGTAATGTAATGTAATGTAAGCAATGATAAAGCATGTTATCAATCGTAATAAAACCGCATTTGAATGAACTGGTTTTTGTTTCGCCTGAACAGAGGATGTTTCCAACCACTTCCAATGCCTGCGAGGGGGTTGACGTTCCCATCCCAATTCGTCCATTGGCCAATATTGTCAGTCGTTTAGTTAGAGGACCCGATGTGCTAGTTGTTCCTTGTGTTTTAAAATGTAAGTTTCCTTGAAAATTCGATCTTCCTGTCCTCTGGAAAACGATAGCTGCACCACCAGACAATGAAGGTGTTATTCCCAGTCCTTGTGTAAAGACTATTCCAGCCGATTCACCTGTAGTAACCTGATCTGTACCTATACACACATGGTAGTCTTCAATTGGAGAATCATCCGTTAATAGTACACCACTTTTTCTAACAGTTAGTGGATTTGTAGGAGCTGTGCCAATTCCTACAAATTCATTCGTATATATTCCCAATATGCTTTGAAGCCACACATTTATAGGAATTATAGGCTTATTGACGAGATCGGAGTATAGACCGCTAAACAATTGTGGTTTTCCCGTCAAGGAAGCATATACCCCATCAAATAAGGCGGGCTTGTCTGTAATATCGTCCCACGAACTAATGTTCTCAATTGCATACGCATCATTCGACAGACTAACAATGTTATTACTGTTGGAAACAGACTGGTTGCTTGCATAAACTGCAGCATTAGATGAAAAGGTAATCTTGGGATACATGTAATTTGAATTGTTGGTTGATAGATTAGAACTATATGTTATTTTGGGATACATATAGTTACTGTTTCCTACAGCAAGATTTGAACAATATGTTATTTTGGGATACATGTAATTGCTATTGGCAACTGTAAGATTTGATGAAAACACTACCACATTTGATGAAAATTCAGTCTTTGGATACATGTAATTTGAATTGTTGGTTGATAGATTAGACGAATAATCAACGATTGGATACAGATTGTTAGAAAGAGACGCTATGTCGTTAGAATTACCAACAGCTAAATTGGAACTGAATACAATACCATTTGTGTTTTGAACAATCTGGGGTGAAATTACACCTATTGATATCTGATTAGCAGTTGCTAGGTTTTTGGCAAATAACGCAACGTCATTAGCTCCGTTTATACTATTCTGAACCCTCTTGGTATTTTGTGGCTGCCCAAATATATATTGACTGGAATACATTAAATTTAGGACATATATTATAACAAAATGAGAACAAGGAAAGTTGTTAAAAAAAATACAGTTAATAACAAGTCCAATCACATCAAACTATTTGCAAGAGGTAGGAATATTTCTCAACGAGCTACCATCATAAACATTAAATTACCAGCCGACAGGACACAGCCTAGAATGCTAGGGTTTAATCCATATGAGTATGCCATCAAAATTCCTGCACAAGCCCCGCCGACAATGATATCTCAGATTGTGAACCAACATTCAGCTGTGGAAAAGCTGGTAAAGTCTGTCCAAACAGAACAACAGAAACAACAACCCAAACAGGAAACAGCAAGTGGACCAAGTGGTTTATCAGCCGAAGAGAAAGAAAAACTCTATTTCAATAAACGTCCTAGAGGAGACATGGATTCTGCTTTTGGATCATCAACACCAAATGTGTCTGAATTCAGAAATCCCGGGGAAGCGTCAGGCTCCAGGACAAGTCTTAGAAAAAACCTGGATGATCTTCAACAAAAATTAAACATATTTGATTCCAAACATAAAAAAGTTGGAAATTCTGCACAATCAAAGCTAGATATAATAGCTATTGCGACCGAATGGCAAGGTAGGAACAATGATCCAGCTTTGCAAATTCTTTTGAATCGGCCAGCAGTCTCTCATCATTACAAACAAATTTACACTTATCTCAAGGGGAAAAAATAAAAAAACATTTTTTATTATTTTCAAAACAATACTTATACAAAGTACTTTTCATGTCGGCTTATCCAAAGAACTTGCAATATTTGGTGAAAAAAATACAGAATTATTCAAGGGCGACGAAGAGGCTTTCCACGCTCAACAGCACGACTGCAACGAATTCCGGGGTAATCACGGTAGACCTTCCTTCAAATTGCTTGGTCGATAGTGATACTTTGATTATGCACTTCAATGGAAAAACAGGTGGTGGATTTGCAAGAAACATAGAGTCGATAATTTCCCGAGTGGATTTAGAGGTGAATGGAATGGTCGTTTCGGGTTGCTCAAATTACAATCAGCTGTGGAATATCATTGCTGATACATCATTTGGGGAGGACGCACATAATCGCAGGAAAATCGTACAGGGAGGTGGGGATGCATCAGCTGGTCCATCTACTGAAGCACCATATTCCATATCTAACTGGTTGAGTCTTAACAGCTTTCAACCGTCTATCCTTGATACTAAACTATTAGGACAGGTCCGTCTACGAATTCAGCTTGACGGAGCAAACTGTCTAGTTGGAGGAGGAACATTCACACTATCAGACATTTCATTCAGTGTCGATACAATCTCCATTGACGACGGGATATTTGACTCCATGCATAATGCATTTTTATCTAGTGGAGGGGTATACGAGCTAAGCTTCCGCAATTACTTCAGTTTCAGTTCCGCTGCAACTTCCTATAGTCAATCAACTAAATTCAGTGTATCTTCTCAGTCGGTGAATAGGGCATGGGGAACTTTTGTGGCACAAAGTCCATCAGGTGGGCTTGATGCAGTTACAAAATCGTCTAATACCTTCACAAGAAAAGCTAGTGGAATGGGAAGCGCTCAATTTAATCTGAATGGAATATACACACCTGATTTCCGTGCGAATCCGGGTCAGTGTTTTGCCCTAACTCAGTCATCATATAATCAATTACAATCGGCAGACGGGGGAAGTCATCCTTACTGTGATACTTATGCTAAATGGCGCGATAACTTTTTTTGCCTAAGTTGCAAGTTCTGCCACAACGATGATTCTTTCCTATCTGGCGTGGATACCAGGGGTAATTCAAGCATAGGGTCATTTGACACGCAGAGCATAGGTGGTGCAGCTGGTGCCGAATCGCCGACAGCCCTTGTTTTCATTGAGTGTGGTTCCATGTTGAGGATAGGCGCTGGTAGACAACTCGAATTAGTACTCTAACTGTTTGGTTAGCTTTGCTAACCAAATATAAAACATATCTAACAATAATATAAAATGAACCCTGTACCAAAACATATAACAAAGGTTTTCAGCTTTGAGGCAATAGGTGATACTATTTTTTTCCCCAAAAACCGATGCGTATTCGAGATAAATGAAGGGATTTGGGATTTGAACAGCGCGAAGATAATGTTTACAATGAATTCACTAGGAGTAGCGCCTCGTGGGATTGGATGTATGATCAGTACTCTTTCAGTATATTTTGATGATGTCCTAATTCAAACAATAAATGAGTATAATCATTTGGCTAGGATGATGGACGTACACAACTCGACACAAGCCTCAACTAATATGTTTGGGAATAATCAAGCAGTCGACATTGTTGCAGAGACAGATCAGATACCGTTCGTGATTGATAAATTCCATGGTATCCTAGGAACTAAGGACTGTATTGTTAAAGGCAAAATCAGAATTGTTATTGAGTGGGCAGACGCGGTGGTGCTGTTAAGAGACAATGTATCTGTTGGATATGAAATCGTAAAACCAACACTCATTATCAAAAGTGAAATAGAAGACAACGTATCCGATAGAATTGAATTCGATAATTTCACCAGTCAATTTCAACTCAATGAATCCGAAAATCAAACAACAAATATCTTTGTTGGGTCACGTGATATTGAATATGTCTTGGCTACTTTTTTACAGTATGATTATTATAAAAAGGTGTCCACACAAGACTGGAACGGTACAAGCTACTTCTTTAGTCATGGATTAAAAGAGATTCATCTTCAAAGTAATCCAGTTTATGTAGGTTTTAGTATTAACAATATACCTCTCGCAAATCATCCTATTCCTTATGATAAAGCAATGCTAAAGCAGCAATGATAAAGCATGTTATCAATCGTGACAAATGTCATGTCAATTGTTGAACGTTGATTGTTGAAAATGCTAGATGAACGTTGATGCTAGATGCACGAAATGCTAGATGAACGTTGATTGTCACAATTGTTGAACGTTGATTGTTGAAAATGCTAGAAGACATGACATTTGTCATTGACAGAGATTCTAATAAAAACCACACTCTGGCTTTTAATTGGAAACTAGGTTCAGAGACTGCTGAACCGCTTATGAGGTTATTGGATGCCGGTCATCTAGGAATTGGTACAACAAACCCTGGGTATGCTTTGGATGTCGTGGGTTCTATCAACTGTTCTGGTCAATTTTTGGTTAATGGTTCACCAATTTCAACATCTTCAACGAATACAAATACATTCGGGAACATAACAATATCTGCCAATCAAATAAAGTGTGTTAATTCGGAATTCAAAAATATAAGTACGGGAGACTATAACTGTTACATAAACTCTGATCAATCTTATGTCAGTCAGAATGATAAAAAGAACTTTAATTGGCGAAGGAATGGATCTGGTATAAATTCAGGATACCAGATAATGCGGCTCACCAAAAGTGGGCAACTTGGTATTGGAGTTGGTATGGACCCAGGATATGCACTCGATGTTCTTGGCGATATCAACGCGTATGGTAAATTCAGGGTAAATGGTGTGGAAATTGCAACATCTGCTTTTAATGGAGATTACGATTTTTTAACCAATAAACCCGTTTTATTCGATGGAAATTATAATAGTTTGACAAACCGACCGACCCTGTTTTCCAAGTCGTATAATGACCTTACCAATAAACCAATATTATTTTCCGGTGATTATGCGGATCTTAATTTTGCTCCCTTGCAACCAAGTACAGCAAGCACTGGTTGGTATTTAGGCACTTCTGGAAGTCATACATTTGGAATAGGAACCGGTACCAATTCTAGAAATCTTCTCACTGTTCAGTCTTTTGCTAAACGTTTATCGGATAGTTCACCTAATACAGATTATAATTTGATGATTTCGAATCTTGGAACTTCAACGGGCCAACATGGAATGGCGTTTTCATGTGGATTAACAGCATTTGCGTCGACAGAAACACCTGATACGGCAATTGTATCAGAACGTGTTGCTCAAGAATATCATGGTGGTAATTTACATTTTAAAACCAGAACAAGCTCAGCTGTCGGAACCCTTGTGACTCGAATGACTATAGCCGATAATGGATCCGTCGGAATAGGTACTACGACACCATCATATCTATTAGATGTGGATGGGTCGATAAATGCTACTCAAATCTTTGTAAATGGTGTCGCAGTGGGCACTAGTGGAACATCTTCCGGGTTTGATGGAAATTATAACGAGTTATATAATAAACCTACCTTATTTTCAGGAGCATATTCAGCATTATCAGGCCTTCCCACGTTATTTAATGGACAATATTCATCACTTATTGGTAAACCTACATTATTCGATGGGAATTATAATTCATTAACTAATCGACCTGTAATCCCTGCAAGTTATTGGACAGCTATCGAACCTGGTGTAATGTTCTCAGCCACGGGTAATAGATATAAAACGAGCTTGACACCGCTTATTGACCAAGAGTCATTTCCCAAATTAGAATTCCATGATCAATGGTCTGCTAGCAAATTGCGCATAACATTTCAAGGTACAAATAATAATCGAATAGAATTAGCTTTTGTAGATGATAATTTACCTGCTAATGGTATTATCCCGTATGTATATATATCTACTACTGGTGCAATATCTGGGAACTCAGATCGTCGACTCAAAAATCACATAGGATATGTCGACCCAAAGGAATCATTAGATAGAGTTGATCGACTAATGCCTGTAAAATACGCTTTTAAACATGACCCAGATAATGTCGATTATGGCCTTTACGCTCAGGATGTCCAAGATGTGTATCCCAATCTTGTTGGTAAAGACAGTACTGATCATTTAACATTAAATTATTCCGGCCTTGTCCCACACTTAATAGCAGCTATCCAACAATTGAGTACATCTGTTAAATTATTGAATGCAGAAGTAGCTTATTTGAAAACAAAAAATACTTAAGAACCTTGAGCATATTATATACTATAAGTATAATAAGATAATAAGATGAGCGAATCTTGCATCAAAGTTCACACGTATTCTAGTGAAATCCACAAGACGAAAATGAAAGAAGACCCTGAATATCGTGCTTATGTAAATAATCTCGCCAGACTTGCAACTGTAAAACGATATCAAACAGATGAGGCATATCGTGAGAGACAACAAGCATATACCAGGAACAGATACCAAAACAATCCTGAATTTCGCGAAAAACGAAATGAACGCGCAAGACTATATCATGCCAAAAAAAGAGAAGAAAAAAAAGCGTTATTATTGGCAGAAACTGTCGCAGTATGAGTGTTTCATTCAAAAGATTGAAATGCATATTATTTTTTGGGGTATTTTAAGTAAAACGCTTAAGAGATTGTTCACATATTAATATATTACACAAGTATAATGACATCGCAACAAACTTTGGCAAAATGGTACAAAAAGCATTTGGTAACAGGAGAAGCTCCACGCAGGATTACTACTAAGTATGTGATCGAACAGGGTCACGAATCACTAGAGGATTTCTATAATGCCGTGGAGTGGTACAAAAATTACATGAAAGAAGAGTCAAAAAAGGTTAGAAAGGAAGAAAAGGCAGAATATGATAGGGAACGCTATTTGGAGAGAAGGAGGGTTTTAGAGGAGAGTAAATACGAGAAACGTGTTGTACGAATGATGTGTTTAGTTTTGACACAGCATCCAAAGACAACAAGAATCGGCATAACCACATCACAGTATGCTCATGAAATAACATCCTTCTCAAAAGCTTGGAATCCCGTCAAAGACTTTCCGTCAGGCAAATTCTTGATATTGACAACCTGAAGGCTTCATATTCCTAAAACATCAAGATACTATGAACTGCTCACAAATCTACAAAGGAACAGACTACAAAATGTTTCCTGATTATAATGACTTCATTCACCGCATCTACAGGATGATCCGGATGCTGCGAAATACATGTTAGACATCTTTTACAATACAAATTTTATTCAAATTATTTCAAACGAATCAAGCACACAAGACATCATAATTCCCTTCAAACATAGAATTGTACAGAAACACTGCACAATGTGTTGCGTAACAAATATTTGAAAAGGGATATTGACGTTGAAGGGAAAGACACGCTAAGAGGGTCTATCAAGCAATCCATACTACTAGATCTCCCACCCAATACATGCGCATTTCAGGTTATTCTACAATCTTTGAAGAAATCGTATGACAAGCATTACACAAATCTGATCTGTGATCCCAGGCACAGATGAGCTACGAGTCATTGTACAGAGATTTTTTAACAAAGAATCTACCGAACACACTGATGGACGTGGTAACGATAGAACTATTTCTCAAATGGTTTGATAAAAACAATTTGGAGCATGATTTATACGACAATGAACCAATAATCTTCAGGTCATGTCCAGCAAGCCACAGAAAAATTCAGTACCTGCTATCTAAACCAGAACGTAAGCCGATCTCCTTCGGCACCCGACATCTCTCCAGCATGACAAAATACAAAGGAAGTCAAGGCGTCATCAGCCATCTACTGATTGTGGAACATGGCCATCGGCGAACTGAAGTGACCACCATGAGAACGGAAAAAGGACATACCCTTGGGCCTGCTGCAAGTTCTTAGAGGAGAGATTTCCATAATCCGGAACACATCCTGCTAAAAATAAAAACATTGAAATCATTTATAATGGCAACTTGGCACTTATTCTTGAAAAATTAGTGTGTATCGAAGGTGTGACCCCAGCAATTACCACGCAAGGAGGCTCGACAATAACTGGTATATATTTGAATCACTTGGAATCTGTTAAGATTTCGATTCAATCCGCCGTTAAGATAGTTGGATGCATCGATTGTGTGGATTGATGACATAGATATTTATAAAAAGTTATCATACTAGAATCAACTGTCTTGAAATCTTTCCTTAACAAAAAGAACCTCTCCACGTACAACCCTCTAGTTGCAAATGTATTTAACTGGTATTCGGAGTCTATCTCTAATGGTAAACTTGTTGACGAAGATCTCTATCTTCGCATGCGCGATGAAATACGTAGGAATAGATTTTAACAAACACTATGCTTCATGCTTGATATATATTTTGATAACATTTGGTTTTCCAATTGTCCATCCATGGGATATATTCCAAGCCAATGAAAACAGACCTATCAACAGTAAGTTTCTTGTATGTTGTGAAAATAACTAAAAGACACAAAATTTACAGCAAAGAACGTATGCTCATATACGGATACGAATTGTTACAACTGGAATCAATGAACGTCGAATATAGCGTATTGTCATATTTAGAAGTTCTATGGGTAAAATGCGAAGAATTGGGAGACATAGTGGCAATCGTGTTTTGGATGAACAAAACGAAGATATCCCATTAAAACTTCGAAGGGTATACCCAACAAGTTGTCTGGGATTTTGGGTAAAAAAATTAATACCAGAACACACTCGACTATATTCACAAAAAAGATGACGCTTGTAATTACTTGCTAAAAAAAAGAAAAGCGGCAAGTCATCTTGTGTGATCTCACTATCCGAAGATTTACACATTGTGAATTAAAGGAAAAAACAGAACTAACAAGCGGATTTTTACCAATGAGAATAGCTATTATCAATAGGGCAAGATTTCAAGTAAACGACTGATAGAAACATTGGCTAAATCGAACATTGAGGTTAAAGCCGTCAAAACCGATGCTGTATATGTTTTGAAAGAAGGAAACGATTTCAGTTGCATTGAGCGCCGTATTGGAGACGGACTGGGTCAATTGAAATGGGAGATCAAATCTATGCCGCCAAATCATCCTATTGGTTATGATTTCGCCCACATAATAACTCAATAACAGAGAATCAAAATACACAACAAATAGACGTTAGTAAACTCAGTACAAAGGAGATCAACAATACCTCCAAACCAATCTAGACGAATATATATTACAATCCCGTGTAAATCCAACAATCACAAAGGAGGTAAAAATAGAACATTTGTTAACGGTCTAGCTGGTTGTGGAAAGTCTTACACTACAATTGTAGATGCATTAAAGAATTTTGAACCAAACCAGATACTGGTTGGCGCTCCCTGGAATTCACAAGTTAGAGAAGCTCTCAAGAAAAACTCAGGTATCAACGCATGCACATTTCACAGCCTCATGGGATTTGATCAAAATGGGAATAAAACACTAGGTTGTCATTCGATGGAAGGAATTAAATGCGTCATATTTGAGGAAATAATGTTGCTAGCAAGACGCAACCTGGTTGACGTGTACAAGTTTATGCAGAATAAAAAACTATACATCCTTGCTAACGGAGACTCTCATCACCTGGAATCCATTGGAGATGACGTAAGCACTGATGAAAAGAAGGGGGTATATCACCAAAATGCTCAAATGGACAATGACGCTAACACAGAATCATCGATTGGAAACAGATGAAGATAAATTGAAAGTGTTTGAATTTTTCAATGACCTATTTGATTATGATTTGGGTGTTTATAAAACTATCTTGAAGCATTTCCCAAAAAAAGATATTGAAATCATTGAAAGACCTCAAAGAACTGGGTATTAATAAAGCGATCACACATCGAGATACCAGTTCTAATAGTGTCAACAAATATCTAGACAGTCTGATTGACAAGAAAAAGATAGAGAAAGCTGATAAACTCAAGACACTGGACAATGGAATCAAATATCACTACAATCAGGAACTGATCTGCAAGACAACAATAAACAGAGTGGTAAAGAATTCTCCCAAGACCAAGGATTCGCCTAAGATCAAGAGCAATAAGATTAAAAATGCGACCCAATTACAGATACACTATTGTTGGACAAACCAATAAACATTTCACTTTGCAAGATGTTCAAGACAAAGAACTTAGAGTCGATATCCCCCATGACATGATTGTCGAACATTTCAAACTATCACACGCCAACACTTGCCATTCGGAACAAGGTGCTTGTATTGATGAGAAATTTGTCATTTGCGACATGAGCATTATAACAGACATCCGCTGGGCCTACTGCGCCGTCTCAAGGTGTGTCAGGCTATCTGACGTATATTTCCTGGACTTTAACTTGAAGGAATTGAACTTGATAGAGTTCTTCAACGGGAAGATTTGCGGCTACAAGAAACAAGACAGGAAACGAGACAAAAACTTCGTGCCTTGCAACAATTACATAACTGTTGATTGGTGCATAGAGCTTTACAAAAAGGGAAATAATAGAATTTGCAGAAAATGCCAACAATACATGGGAGTTGAAAAACATTCAAAAAACCAATGTACTGTAGACAGACAAGACAACGCCCTGCATCATATCAAATCGAATTGCCATCTGTGTTGCCTGCAATGCAACAGAGCGAACCAAAAAAATACTGATTGATCCTCCCCCTCCATAAACATTCATAATATATATAATGAATCTTGAATCCATTTTGAAAGCTAATCCAAATCTAAAATTGCTGTCCAAAGCAAAACTATTTACTAGATTAAAAGACGACGGGATTACCAAACGAGATATCGAAGATTACTTCAATCCACGAGAGCTAACACAAATTTACCAAAGACCACAAAACACTAAATTCAAATTCAAGATCACTGCAAAACCCAGATCATTCCAGATTGATGTGGCAATTATGCCATTGTCGAGTAAGCGGATAAATAACAACATCAATCAAATTCTTATGTGTATTGATATCATTTCTCGCAAATCTTATTGCTATCCACTGAAAAGCGGTAAGATGGATGACGTTTTAGATGCCTATCAGGAATTTATAGGCGATGTAGACGAAAATATCAACAGTGTATCAGGAGATAATTTTTTTTGCATCTTCAATATTTGAGTCTTTCAATACAGAACTAAATATAAAGGTATATACGGACGTTGCAAAAGAAGACCACATTACTCCGATGGGGAACAAGCTGGGAATCGTTGACAGATTTACTAGGACACTGAGGGTCTGATAAAGAAATACTCACTAGAGAACAAGTCTAAAAAATGGGTAGACGCACTTGGTGAAATCGTTGAACTATATAACGACTCCCCTCATTCTGGGTTGAAAGATGCTTCGCCCAACGAGGTGTATGACGATCTAGATTATTCTCAAAAGCTATATGAAGCTCAATTCAAAAAAAATCAAAAGATGAACGACAAAGTGACCATGAAAGTAGGGGACAGAGTGCGTGTAATGTTACAGAAGAAGACCTTTGAAAAGGAGAAAGCCACGTTTTCCACAGAGATTTACACCGTTTGAAGAACATATAGGATACAGATTCAAGCTCAAAGGAGTCAAACGTCTATACAGACCAAGCGAAATGAACATTGTTACAAATGTGAAAGACAGATTAGAGCCAGAAAAAGAAGACAATCAAATCATAAGGATGCAAAGATCAAAGGCATTTAATTCCTATGACGAGATTGTTACTGCTATTGATAAGAAGGACGAACCAAAAGCAAAAAGAACAGTGCGAAAGCCCAAACGTTATGATTGATTATTTATCCGACTACTATTTTTTCTTATCTATTCGCGTCAGCTCCCGACACGCAGTGATGGTCGCGTCAGCTCCCGAATCTTAGGCGAATCATCCATGCAAAATCACGGTACTGCTGCCACGGTATTGCACGGGAAAATCTACCGGACATCCTCCGAGATATAATTCGTGCGGAGGGACTATCGGAAGGACCCCTACTGGGTTTTTGAAGTAAAATGAAGTTATCGAAAAAGACCCGAAGACCGGCGTGCTCCACCACTAACTTACATGGGGATGGCTGCTTGACTCTCGACCTTTTCCACCAGCAAGAGAATCTAGATTGTTGTTTACTGCCATGAGTTTTCCACGAGACTACGATGCAGGTCTCCAGGTCGTTGTTTGCAAACGGTATCATATCCTCAACACAGGTTACATGGGGATGGCTGCTTGACTCCCGACCTTTTCCACCAGCAAGAGAATCTAGATTGTTGTTTACTGCCATGAGTTTTCCACGAGACTACGATGCAGGTCTCCAGGTCGTTGTTTGCAAACGGTATCATATCCTCAACACTGGTTACATGGGGATGGTTGCTTGACTCTCGACCTTTTCCACCAGCAAGAGAATCTAGATTGTTGTTAACTGCCATGAGTTTTCCACGAGACTGCGATGCAGGTCTCCAGGTCGTTGTTTGCAAACGGTATCATATCCTCAACACAGGTTACATGGGGATGGTTGCTTGACTCTCGACCTTTTCCACCAGCAAGAGATTCTAGATTGTTGTTAACTGCCATGAGTTTTCCACGAGACTACCGCCATGTATCCCTATCTATGAGACGCGGCGTGGCGACGCCACGTGGTGACTGTAAGTAGAACAGGTATGAAGGCTGGGAATTAATTGGACAGCATCTTCTGAGTAGGGCTTGACGATTACATGCGCCATGCGGCAATTGCCATGCGTTTCATCACAGCGAGAGGCGGACTAGCAGTGAAAGGCCAATAAGGTGTTTCCGATGAGATGCCTTAGCAGTTCGAAGTTGAAATTGAATTCATTTGAAGCAAGTTCGAGGAAACGTGTTGGACTGTGGAAAAGATGGGCCCGTTTGAAGGTTCGCAGTGGAAAAGTTTGAGGGCTTATGGAAAAGTTGCCCAGGCGGACTTTTGGCCTGGCAGTACAAAACTTTTCCATAAACCCCGAAACTTTTCCATACCTGGAAAGTGCCCCGGGGTGGTGCCGGAACCCCCCGGGGGGGGGGGGGGGGGGGGGGGGGGGGGTGATTTTCCAGTACAGTACAGCACGGGGGGCCGCAGTACAATGCGCCTGTCTTTGACCAATCGCACCAGCCTGACGACCTCAGCTCCTATCGCGCCTGACTCAGCTGCGCCTATTTGCACAAATCCCAATTTCCGATGATCGCAAGCACATACAATTCGCAGACACCGACTTAATTAGCGCTGCAATCGCTTCCTCAGATCGATCCGACTCCTAAGCTTGTTCACCCAGCAATTCAGTCGATAGGCCGCACAGAGACTCATGGCTTTCTCGTGGGTGTTCGTCGGCCAGGTCACGGTCTCGATCGCCGTTCTAGTGTTGCAGAAGATATTCAGGTACCCACTCGCCGGGTTCAATTTGTTTCCTCTTCCCTAATCTGGCAGCTGCTACTTCACGCCGACCTCTCAGGACTCTACACCTGTGGTACCCATCTCACCAGCAACCCTCCATGCACCCCACCCCTCAAACATATACACACACACAGCCATACCAACTTCACCATGCATCCGCCACCAAGCCACTCCCAAGCCAAGCCAAGCCAAGCCAAGCCAAGCCAAGCCAAGCCAAGCCAAGCCAAGCCAAGCCAAGCCAAGCCAAGCCAAGCCAAGCCTAGCCTAGCCTAGCCTAGCCTAGCCTAGCCAAGCCATCCACCCACACCCCGCCCACCCATCCCCACCCTACCCTGCCTAACCCTTCACACACACCCGGGTTCTCCTGTCTGGAATCTTTCCTAGTTGGCTTAAAATAATTCAGCTAAATACCACACCCCATTAAACCTCACCCACACCCAAACCCACACCGACTCTCTACCCCACCCCATCCCACCCCACTCCACTCCACTCCACTCCACTCCACCCCCACTCCACTCCACTCCACTCCACTCCACTCCACTCCACTCCACTCCACTCCACTCCACACCCACCTAACCCTTCACGCACCCACAGATTCTCCGGTGTGGGGTATTTCCTAGTTGGTTTGAACCCATTTACCCATATATACTTCCCCCCCCCCCCCCCCCCCCCCCTCCACCCCCCCCACACCCTCCACCCCCCACCCACCCACCCACCTACACCCACCCACCCACCCACCCACACAGGTTCTCTAATGTGGAATCTTTCCTAGTTAGCTTGACCCATTTACCAGTATACCCCCCCCCCCCCCCCCCCCCCCCCCTTCACACACACACACAGGTTCTCTGCTGTGGGATCTTTCCTTGTTGGAATTGAACAACTTCAGCTATGTAACCACACCCCATTGAACCTCACCCCACCCACACCCACTCATTATCCCCCCTCCCCCCCCCCCCCCCCCCCCCCCCCCCCCCCCCCCTCCTCCCTCACCCCCACACCCCGAACCCCAACCCCAACCCCAACCCCAACCCACGTTCTCTGGCGTGGGATCTTTCCTAGTTGGCTTGAAATGTTTCACCCATGTACCGCCCAGCAGATCACACCCACACCCACACCCACTCTCTACCCACCCCACACCCACACCCACACCCACTCTCTACCCACCCCACCCTTCCCCAAACCCACTCCCAAACCCACACCCACCCCTCCCCTCCCTTAAGCCCACCCCACCCAACCCCACCCCCCTCCCCCAACCCCCAACCCCCAACCCCTAACCCCACCCTGGTTCTCTGACGTGGGATTTTTCTTAGTTGGCTTGAAATGCTTCACCTGCGTACCCCCCAGCAGATCACACCCACACCTACACCCACTCTCTACCCACCCCTCCCCAGCCCTCCCCAAACCCACACCCACCCCTCCCCTCCCCTAACTCCTCCTCAACCCCCAAACCCTACCCACCCAGGTTCTCTGGCATGGGATCTTTCCTAGCTGGCTTGAAATATTTCACCTACGTACCCCCACCCCCACCCACACCCACGCCCACACCCACAGCCACACCTACACCTACACCTACACCCACACGCTCACCCACCCCCACCCCACCCCACCCCACCTGACCCAGGTTCTCTGGCGTGGGCATTTTCCTAGCTGGCCTTGAAATGTTTCATCTACGTCCCCCCCAGCAAATTAGCAGGCGGTAATGACGTTACCATCCAGCCTGTCACTCGAAAGGATCGCAAGCTCCATGCCAAGCAACAAGCAATGATTGAAGAGAAGGGAATGCTAGAGGGAATGACATCCCAACCGTTAGGCGCCCAGACAGTTTCGAAGATCCCCTACGCCGATGAGTTTGATTTCTTGGTGGGTTGGGTTGGGCGAGGGTGGGCGGTAGAGAGTGGGTTTGACTTCTTGGTGGGTTGGGTTGGGGGTGGTGGGGTTGGGGTGGCTTGGGTGGGTTGGGGGTGGGGGTAAGGATTGGTAGAGAGTGAGTTTAAATTCTTGGTGGGTTGCGTTGGGTTGGGCGAGGGTGGGTGGATAGGGAGTGGGTTTGACTTTTTGGTGGGTTGGGTTTGGGGTGGGTGGGTTTGGGGGGGGTTGGGGGTGGAGGTAAGGGGTGGGTAGAGAGTGGGTTTGACTTCTTGGTGGGTTGCGTTGGGTTGTGTTGGGTGGGTAGAGAGTGGGTTTGACTTCTTGGTGGGTTGCGTTGGGTTGGGTTGGGTGGGTAGAGAGTGGGTTTGACTTCTTGGTGGGTTGGGTTGGGGGTGGTGGGGGTTGGGTGGCTTGGGTGGGTGGGGGGTGGAGGTAAGGGGGGGTAGAGAGTGGTTTTTGACTTCTTGGTGGGTTGGGTCGGGGGTGGTTGGGTTGCGGTGGCTTGGATGTGGGGGTGGGTAAGGGGGGGTAGAGAGTGGGGTTTGACTTCTTGGTGGGTTTGGGTCGGGGGGTGGTTGGGTTGCCGTGGCTGGATGGGTGGGGGGTGGAGGGTAAGGGGGGGTAGAGAGTGGGTTTGACTTCTTGGTGGGTTGGGTCGGGTGGTTGAGTGTGTGGAGGTAAGGGGGGGTAGAGTGCGGGTTTGACTTCTTGGTGGGTTGGATCGGGTGGTTGAGTGTGTGGAGGGAAGGGGGGGTAGAGTGCGGGTTTGACTTCTCGGTGGGTTGGAGTCGGGTGGTTGAGTGTGTGGAGGTAAGGGGGGGTAGAGTGCGGGTTCGACTTCTCGGTGGGTTGGATGGGGTGGTTGGGTGTGTGGAGGTAAGGGGGGGTAGAGTGCGGGTTCGACTTCTTGGTGGGTTGTGTGGGTGATTTTGCGTGTTCCCTTCTCCCCCTCAAAATTTCATTCTAACCCCTACCCATCCCCCCCCCCCTCCCCCTCCTCCATCCTGCAGGTCATGTTCAGTACCGTGCTGCTGCTCACTGCTGCCCTCCCCCCCCATCCAAATCCTACCCCCCCCCCCCCCCCCCCCCCCCCCCCCCCTCCCTTCTCCCTCCCCCTCCACCCTGCAGGTCATGTTCAGTACCGTGCTGCTGCTCACTGCTGCGCTGCTGACGGCCCGTCACCATGGCCCTCAACCAAGAAGACATCTACACCATTATCAGCAACCTATCTTGTTCTGTCCTCTTTGCCTTTCCTACAAGCTGCCTCACGGTGAGCCATGGGCTGTTGTGTGTGTGTGTTGTGGCTGTGAGTGGGTGGGTAGGGCTGTGTGGCGTGATTGAGGGGTGGGAGGGTGGTAGCACCTGTTCTTGTTTCTGTCTCGTTGCCATGTCCTACAAGCTGCTCAGGTGAGCCAGGCTGTGTGTGTGGTGGTGGCTGTGATGGTGGTAGGCTGTGTGTGCTGTCCAGTGAGTGGTTGGGGTGAGTGTGGTAGCACCTGTGCTTTGTTCTCTCTTTGCCATGTCCTACAGCTGCTCAAGGTGACCATGGCTGTGTGCGGTTGTGGCTGTGATTGGTTGGTATGGCTGTGTTGCTGTCATGAGGGGGTGGTGACGTGTGTAGCAACACTGTGCTGTTCTGTCTCTTTGCCATGTCCTACAAGCTGCTCAAGGTGAGCCATGGCTGTTGTGTGTGTTGTGTGTGGCTGTGAGTGGGTGGGTATGGCTGTGGTGGCTGTCAGTGAGGGGTGGGTGAGTGTGTAGCAACCTGTGCTTGTTCTGTCTCTTTGCCATGTCCTACAAGCTGCTCAAGGTGAGCCATGGCTGTGGTGTGTGGTGTGGCTGTGAGTGGGTGGGTATGGCTGTGTGTGGCTGTCAGTGAGGGGGTGGGTGAGTGTGTAGCAACCTGTGCTTGTTCTGTCTCTTTGCCATGTCCTACAAGCTGCTCAAGGTGAGCCATGGCTGTGTGTGTGTGTGGCTGTGAGTGGGTGGGTATGGCTGTGTGTGGCTGTCAGTGAGGGGGTGGGTGAGTGTGTAGCAACCTGTGCTTGTTCTGTCTCTTTGCCATGTCCTACAAGCTGCTCAAGGTGAGCCATGGCTGTGTGTGTGTGTGTGTGTGTGTGGCTGTGAGTGGGTGGGTATGGCTGTGTGTGGCTGTCAGTGAGGGGGTGGGTGAGTGTGTAGCAACCTGTGCTTGTTCTGTCTCTTTGCCATGTCCTACAAGCTGCTCAAGGTGAGCCATGGCTGTGTGTGTGTGTGGTGTGTGGCTGTGAGTGGGTGGGTATGGCTGTGTGTGGCTGTCAGTGAGGGGGTGGGTGAGTGTGTAGCAACCTGTGCTTGTTCTGTCTCTTTGCCATGTCCTGTTTGGTCTCTGGGTATATAGCTGTGTGTGGGTGGGTATATAGCTGTGTGTAGCTGTGTGTGAGTGTATAGCTGTGAGTGGGTGGGTGGGTGGGTGAGCGTGTAGCTATCTCTGCGTGTTCTGTCTCTTGTGCATGGCCTACAAGTTGCTGAATGTGAGCCATGGCTGTGTGTGGTTGTGTGTGTGTGTGTGTATATATCTGTGAGTGGGTGGGTATATGGCTGTGTGTGGCTGTCAGTGGGTAGGTGGGTGAGTGTGTAGCAATCTGTGCTTGTTCTGTCTCTTTGCCATGTCCTACAAGCTGCTCAAGGTGAGCCATGGCTGTGTGTGTGTGTGGCTGTGAGTGGGTGGGTATGGCTGTGTGTGGCTGTCAGTGAGGGGGTGGGTGAGTGTGTAGCAACCTGTGCTTGTTCTGTCTCTTTGCCATGTCCTACAAGCTGCTCAAGGTGAGCCATGGCTGTGTGTGTGTGGCTGTGAGTGGGTGGGTATGGCTGTGTGTGGCTGTCAGTGAGGGGGTGGGTGAGTGTGTAGCAACCTGTGCTTGTTCTGTCTCTTTGCCATGTCCTACAAGCTGCTCAAGGTGAGCCATGGCTGTGTGTGTGTGTGGCTGTGAGTGGGTGGGTATGGCTGTGTGTGGCTGTCAGTGAGGGGGTGGGTGAGTGTGTAGCAACCTGTGCTTATTCTGTCTCTTTGCCATGTCCTACAAGCTGCTCAAGGTGAGCCATGGCTGGTGTGTGGTGTGGGCTGTGAGTGGGTGGGTATGGCTGTGTGTGGCTGTCAGTGAGGGGGTGGGTGAGTGTGTAGCAACCTGTGCTTGTTCTTTCCTCTTGCCATGTCCTACAAGCTGCTCAGGGTGAGCCATGGCTGTGTGTGTTGTGTGGCTGTGCTGTGAGTGGGTGGGTATGGCTGTGTGTGGCTGTCAGTGAGGGGGTGGGTGAGTGTGTAGCAACCTGTGCTTGTTCTGTCTCTTTGCCATGTCCTGTTTGGTCTCTGGGTATATAGCTGTGTGTGGGTGGGTATATAGCTGTGTGTGGGGTTGGGTATATAGTTGTGTGTAGCTGTGTGTGTGCGTATAGCTGTGAGTGGGTGGGTGGGTGGGTGAGCGTGTAGCTATCTCTGCGTGTTCTGTCTCTTGTGCATGGCCTACAAGTTGCTGAATGTGAGCCATGGCTGTTTGTGGTTGTGTGTGTGTGTGTGTATATATCTGTGAGTGGGTGGGTATATGGCTGTGTGTGGCTGTCAGTGGGTAGGTGGGTGAGTGTGTAGCAATCTGTGCTTGTTCTGTCTCTTTGCCATGTCCTACAAGCTGCTCAAGGTGAGCCATGGCTGTGTGTGTGTGGTGGCGGGGTGTGTACTCGAGTTTTTGTAATTGTGGTCTGTGTGTGGCTGTCATGGGGGGTGGGGTAGTGTGTAGCTACCTGTGCTGTTCTGTCTTTTGCCAATTCCTACACGCTTGTGCTCAAGGTGAGCCATGGCTGTGTGTGTGTTGGCTGTGAGTGGGTGGGTATATGGCTGTGTGTGGCTGTCAGTGGGTATGTGGGTGAGTGTGTGCCATCTGGTATAGCTGTGAGTGGGTGGGTGGGTGGGTGAGCGTGTAGCTATCTCTGCGTGTTCTGGCCCTCTTGGGCAAATGGCCTACGTTGCTGAAATGTGAGCCATGGGCTGTTTGTGGTTGTGTGTGTGTGTGTGGGGTAAATCTGTGGTAGTGGGTGGGTATATGGCTGTGGTGGGTGCCCTGTTCAGTGGGTAGGTGGGTGATGTGTAGCATCTGTGCTTGTTTCCTGTCTCTTTGCCAGGCTCTCCAAGCTTGCTCAAGGTGACCCATGGCTGTGGTGTGTGGTGTGGCGGTGAGTGGGTGGTAGGGCTGTGGTGTGGCTTGTCAGGAGGGGGGTTGGGGGAGTGTGGTGCAACCGTTGCTTGTTTCTGGCTCTTTTCCATGTCCTACAGCCGGCTCAAGGTTGCCATGGCTGTGTGTTTGGGGGTGGCTTGTGGAAGTGGGTGGTATATTAGCTGTGTGGCTGTCATTGGGTAATGATGGGTGGAGTGTTGTAGCAAATCAGGTGGCCGTTTTATTCCTGTCTCTTTGCCATGTCCTACAAGCTGCTCAAGGTGAGCCATGGCTGTGTGTGTGTGTGGCTGTGAGTGGGTGGGTATGGCTGTGTGTGGCTGTCAGTGAGGGGTGGGGAGTGTGTAGCAACCTGTGCTTGTTCTGTCTCTTTGCCATGTCCTACAAGCTTGCTTCAAGGTTAAGCCATGGCTGTGGGTGTGGTTTGGCTGTGAGTGGGGTGGGTATGGCGGTGGTGTGGGGCTGTCAGTGAGGGGGGTGTGGAAGTGTGGTAGCCACCTGGCTTGTTTCTGTCGCTTTGGCCATGTCCTACAAGCTGATTCAATGTGAGCCATGGCGGTTGGGGTGTTTTTTGCTGTGAGTGGGTGGGTATGGCTGTGTGTGGCTGTCAGTGAGGGGGTGGGTGAGTGTGTAGCACCTGTGCTTGTTCTGTCTCTTTGCCATGTCCTACAAGCTGCTCAAGGTGAGCCATGGCTGTGTGTGGTGTGTGTGTGGCTGTGAGTGGGTGGGTATGGCTGTGTGTGGCTGTCATGAGGGGGTGGGTGAGTGTGTAGCAACCTGTGCTTGTTCTGTCCTCTTGCCATGTCATACAAGCTGCTCAAGAGTGAAGCCATGGCTGTGTGGTGGGTTGGTGTGTTGTGGGCTGTGAGTGGGTGGGTCATGGCTGTGTTTGGGGCTTGTCCAGTGGGGGTGGTTGGTGTGTCTCCAACCTGTGGCTTTTCTGGTCTTTTTTGCCATGTCCTGTTTGGGTCTCTGGTTTATAGCTTGTGTGGGTGGGGTGGGTATAATAGCTGTGGGTTGTAAAGGTGGGTATATAGTTGTGTGTCTCTTGGGGTGGTGCCGGTATAAATGCGTGAGTGTGTGGGTGGTGGTGAAGCGGGTACTATCTCCTTGCGTGTTTCTGTTTCCTCCCTTGTGGCATGGCCTACAAGTTGCCCTGAATGTGAGCCCAACTGGCTGTTTGTTGTTGTGTGTGTGTGGTGGTTTATAGACCCTGTGAGTGGGTGGGTATATGGCCTGTGTGGGGGTGGGCCTGTCAGTGTGTAGTTGGGTGAGTGGTGAGCAATCTGGTGGCTTGTCCTTACGGCTGTCTCTCTCTTTGTTGCCATGTCCTTACAAGCTGCTCAGTGAGCCATGTGCTTTGTGTGTTGTGGCTGTGAGTGGGTGGGTATGGCTGGTGTTGTGGGCTGGGTTTACTCTGAGGGGTGGGGGAGTGTGTAGCAAACCTTGTGCTTGTTTTCCCGCTGTTCCTCTTTGCCAGTCCCTACAAGCGGCCTCACGTTGAGCCATTGCTGGTTATTGTGGATGTTTGCAATTAAAATATGAGTGGTGGTATAAAAGTGGGGTTGGGTATTTGAAAGCTGTAACCAGTGGTAGTAGGTGGAGTGGGTTCATACTTTTTGCTATTTCTTAAATACAGTCTATGATGCCCAGGTCCAACTAAAACAGGCGGCTCAAAAACGGTGAAGTAGGCGTGGCTGTGTGTGTGTGTGTGGCTGTGAGTGGGTGGTATGGCTGTGGTGTTGGCTTCCGTGAGGGGGTGGTGAGTGTGTAGCAACCCCCTGTGCTTGTCTGTCCTCTTTGCCTGCCTACACTGCTCAGGTGACCATGCTGTTGGGTGTTGTGGCTGTGAGTGGGTGGGTAGTGGCTGTTGTGGGCCTTCCATGAGGGGGTGGGTGAGTGGTGTAGCCAACCTTGTGGTGCTTGTTCTGTCTCCCCCCCCCCTTTGTTGCCCATGTCCGACACGCCTGCTCAGGTGAGCCTTGGCTGGGGTGGGTGTGTGCGGCTGGAGTGGGTGGGTATGGCTGTGTGTGGCTGTCAGTGAGGGGGTGGGTGAGTGTGTAGCAACCTGTGCTTTGTTCTGTCCCTCTTTTTGGCAGGTCCTACAAGCCTGCCCTCCACGTGGCCAGGCCTGTTGTGTGTGTGTGGCCTGTGAGTGGGTTGGGTCATGGCTCTGTGTGTGGGCTGTCCATTGGGGGGGTGGTGAGTGTGTACAACCTGTGCTGTGTTTCTGGTCTCTTGCCATGTCCTACAGAGCGCTCTCCAGGGAGCCATGGCTTTGTGGGGTGTGTGTGTGGGGCTGTGGAGTGGGTGGTTATGGCTTGTGTGTTGGCTGTCATTGGAAGGGGGTGGGTGAGTGGTGTAGCAACCGTGCTTGTTCGGTCTCTTTGCCATGAGTCCTACCACGCTGCTCAAGGTAGCCAATGGCCTTGTGTGTGTGGGTGGCTGTGAGTGGGGTGGGTATGGCTTTGTGGCTGTGTCAAGTGAGGTGTGGTGAGGTTGTGTAGCAACCTGTGCTTGTTCTTCTCTTGCCATGGCTCCTACAAGCTGCTCATGTGACATGGCTGTGTGTGGTGGGGGGTGGGGTGGTGTTTGTGGTGGTGCGTGGAGTGGGTGGGTGGGTTGGCTGTGTGGGGTGGGGGTGCTGTCCTGAGGGTGGGGGGGAGTGTGTACAACTGTTGCCTTTGTGCTGTCCTCTTTTCCATTCGCTTACAGCTGGCTTGTATATCTCTGTGAGTGGGTGGTTTTGGCTGTGTGTGGCTGTCAGTGGGTAGGTGGGTGAGTGTGTAGCAATCTGTGCTTGTTCTTCTTTCTCTTTGCCATGTCCTACAAAGCTGCTCAAAGGTGAGCCAGGCTGTTGTGTGGTGGTAACAGATCTTTTGTATGGGAAGGGGGGTGGTGGAGATAGCTATGTGTGGGTATGTGTGCAGCTATGTGTGGGTGGGCGTATAGCTGTGAGTGGGTAGGTGGGTGAGTGTGTAGCTATCTATGCTTCTTCTGTCTCTTGTACATGGCCTACATCCTGCTCAAGGTGAGCCATGGCCGTGTGTGGCTGTGTGTGGGTGGGTCTAGCTGTGAGTGGGTGGGAGCTTAGCTGTGTGTGGGTGAGTGGGTATGTAGCTATAAGTGTGTGGGTGGGAGCGTAGCTGTCTGTGGGTAAGTGGGTATAGCTGTGAGTGGGTGGGAGCGTAGCTGTGGGTGGTTGGGTATAGCTGTGAGTGGGTGGGAGCGTAGCTGTGTGTGGGTAGGTGGGTATATAGCTATAAGTGTGTGAGTGGGTATAGCTGTGAGTAGGTGGGAGCATAGCTTGTGTGAGTGGTGGGTGGGTGGATATATAGCTGTGTGTGGGTAAGTGGGTATTTGTGTAGCTATGTGTGGGTGGGTATAGCTTTGAGTGGGCGGGTGGGTATAGCTCATGGACACTACTGAGTACCAACACAACATCAAACTAAACCCTAGACCCTAAACCCAACACCAACACCAAAAACAGGATAAACTGATGTCAGAGTTGGTAAAACGATCTGACAAGGCCTACCTCCTAGTATTTGTTTGGGTAGCCTTCATCCTATCATGGGCACTGCTGAGTACCAACACCAACACTTACACGACACCAAACTAAACCCTTGACCCTAAACCCAACACCAACACAAAAACAGGATAAACTGATGTCAGAGTTGGGAAAACGATCTGACAAGGTCTGCCTCCTTGTATTCCAAACCGACACCAACACCTAATGAACACCAACACCAAAACCAACACCAAAACCAACACCAGACCAACTCAAACACGCAACCAACACGCAACCAACACCAACACCGTACCACTGCAGGTTGAAATTATGGTAGAGGTTGTGAAACGATCTGACAAGGCTTATCTGCTTGTATTCGCTTGGGTGACCTTCAACCTATCATGGACGCTACTGAATACCAACACCAGCACCAAACTAAACCCTAAACCCTAAACCCTAAACCCTAAACCCAACACCAACACCAATAACAGGTTGAACTGACGTTAGAGTTGGTAAAACGATCTGACAAGGCTTATCTGCTCGAATTTGCTTGGGTGGCCTTCATCCTTTCATGTGCACTACTGAGTACCAACACCAAACCAACACGACACCAAACTAAACCCTAAACCCTAAACCCAACACCAACACCAATAACAGGTTGAACTGGCGTCAGAGGTGATAAACCGATCTGACAAGGCTTACCTCCTTGTATTCCAAACCAACACCAACACTAGCACCACCACAATACCAAACCAACACCTAACTAAACCCTAAATCCAACACCAACACCAATAACAGGTTGAACTTACGTCAGAGGTGGTAAAACGATCTGACAAGGCTTATCTCTTTGTATTTGCTTGGGTGGCCTTCATCTTATCATGGACGCTGCTGAGTTCAGACGAGCATGGCGTGTTCAGGGGCTTCAACATGCAGAGTGCCATTGATGGTATTGACAGGGTACGGCAGGGAGCAGGGGGGAGAGAGGTGTGTGTGTGGTGATGTGTGTGGGGAGAACATAGTAGGGTTTGGTTGCAAGTAGTGTAGCTATAAGTGTGTGGGTGGGAGCGTAGCTGTGTGTGGGTAAGTGGGTATAGCTGTGAGTGGGTGGGAGCGTAGCTGTGTGTGGGTAGGTGGGTATATAGCTATAAGTGTGTGAGTGGGTATAGCTGTGAGTAGGTGGGAGCATAGCTGTGTGTGAGTGGGTGGGTGGGTGGATATTTAGCTGTGTGTGGGTAAGTGGGTATTTGTGTAGCTATGTGTGGGTGGGTATAGCTTTGAGTGGGCGGGTGGGTATAGCTCATGGACACTACTGAGTACCAACACAGCATCAAACTAAACCCTAGACCCTAAACCCAACACCAACACCAAAAACAGGATAAACTGATGTCAGAGTTGGTAAAACGATCTGACAAGGCCTACCTCCTAGTATTTGCTTGGGTACCTTCATCCTATCATGGGCACTGCGTGAGTACCAACACCAACACTTACACGACACCAACTAAAACCCTTGACCTAAACCCAACACCAACACAAAAACAGGATAACTTATGTCAGAGTTGGGAAAACGATCTGACAGGTCTGCCTCTTGTATTCCAAACCGACACCAACACCTAATGAACACCAACAACGCAAAACCACACCAAACCAACTCAAACACGCATACCTCTACCATAGTTCAACCCAGCGTGACAGGGCACAGCATTGTGTGTGTGTGTGTGAGGGGGGGGGGAGGAGGGGGGGGGTGAACAGGAATAGGGCTGTTCATGAATGGGCTTGAGCCTGCAAGAGCACTATTCATGGAAAGGACAGGGGCAAAGCAGTTTGTGTGTGTGTGTGTGTGTGTGGGTGGGGGGGGAGGGGGGGGGGGGGGAGGGGGGGGGGGGGGGGGGGGGGGGGGGGGTGAGGGGTGTTGTGGGGGGGTGAAATAGTACAGTAAGTGCAACCGATAGTGCTGTTCATGGGCTTCAGCCTGCAGAGCACCATTCATGGAATTGCCCGGGCACAGCATGTTGTGTGTGTGGGGAGGGGGGGTGAGGTGGCGTGGGGTGGGGGGGTTTTTTTTTTTTGTTGTTTGTTGTTTATTTTGTTTTGTGTTTGTTTTTTTTGTTTTTGGGTTTTCGTTTGTTTGTTTTGTGCTTTTGTGTTTTGTGTTTTTTTTTCTTTTTTTTTTTTTTTTTGTGGGGTGGGTTTTGTGATTGCAGTGGTTTGGTTGTTTGGGGTCCTTTTTTTTGGTTGTTTGTTGTTGTCGTTGGGGGGCGGGTGCTTGGTGGATTTGTTGGGGGGGTGGTTTGTGTGTTGGTTGGGTTCCCCTGCGGGGGCTGTTCTGCGGCTTCAGCCTGACGCGCCCCCTTGCTTGGCGGGGGGGGGGGGGGGGGGGGGGGGTTATTCGGTTGGATTGCTATGGCGGTTCATGGCTTCACCTGCGAGGCACCATTGTGGAATGGCAGATGGACGCAGCAGTGGTGTGTTTGTGGTTGTTGTGGTGGGGTGTGTGGGGTTGAGTAGTGGGGGTGGGGGGGTTGGGGGTTGGGTTTTGGTGGGGGTAGGGGGGGGGGGTGGGGGTGGGGGTGTCTGACCTAGTTAACACGCCCCTACCCATCCACCATCCCACACGTAGACGCCCCATCATCCATCCCTGCACCCAGGCATACTCCGAATGAACCCTAGACAACCCAACACCCAGACCCCTCCCCTAACTAACACCCACACCACACCCTAACTATAACACCCAGACACCCAAACAACCCATACACCCTACTAACACCCATACACCCTAACTGACACCCAACCCCTTAACCCCCATACACCCGAAACTTGACATCACCCTACAACCCATACACCGAAGCACCCGACACCATACTTACCCCTCGAACCTAACACCCCAACACGCCGCACGAAACAACCCCATACACCCTAATGAACTCCCACACTTACCCCTAATCCAAAGGCCACTACCCCACACTCCCCCTTGCCTGACTCCTTCCAACCCATGGCCCTCCCCCTGGCCAGTCTTCACACTGATTTCTTGGACCCAGGCCACCAAATGAGTGCCTAGGAGCCTAGGATCTTACAACCCCCCCGAGCGCGAGCCTAAACCCTACATCCATGCCCCCTTGCCAGGCTGTCACAGAGTTCTTTGAGCGCGTCAATGAGCGCCTAGACAAGCCTAAAAAAAAAACTCTAAAACAAACCAACCCCAAGCCCCCCTTGCCAGGCTGTCGCAGGATTTTCTTTTTTCGTTGAGCGCAATCAATGAGCCCTATCCAGGTATTTTAACCCTAAAAAAAAAAACCCAAAACCCCAAGCCTTAACAAAACTTACCCATGCACCAATTGCCTGCTGTCAAAACAAGGCCACATTGCAGGAGCGCATGAATGAGCGCCTAGACAAGCCTAAAACCTGAATCCCCCAAGCTCAAGCCTAAACCCCACATGCATTCCCCCTTGCCAGGCTGTCACTGAGTTCTTGGAGCGCATCAATCAGCGCCTAGACAGGCCTAAAATCCTGAAAACCCCAAGCCCCCTTGCCAGGCTGTCACAGAGTTCTTGGAGCGCGTCAATGAGCGCCTAGACAATCCTAAAAACCTTAAACTAACACCTTTAACCACAACCCCAACAATTAAACCCCCCAAAACAAACCCCAACCAACCAACACCCCCCCAAGCCCAAGAGCCCCCTTGTCAGGCTGTTGCAGATTTCTTTGAGCGCATCAATGAGCGCCTAGACAGGCATACAAAACTACAAACCCTAAGCCTTAACCCATGCACCCTTGCCAGGCTGTCACACAGTTGCACAAGCGCATGAATGAGCGCCTAGACAAGCCTAAAACCCTGAAAACCCCAAGCCCAAGCCTAAGTCCTGCATCCATGCCCCTTTGCCAGGCTGTCACACAGTTGCAGAAGCGCATGAATGAGTGCCTGAACAATCCTAAAACCCTGGAACCCCCAAGCCCAAGCCTAACCCCCACACGCATTCCCCCTTGCCAGGCTGTCACTGAGTTCTTGAATCGCATCAATGAGCGCTTACACAAGCCGCCACTGGAAGAGGCCTTTCATGTGAACCCCAAGATCGTGCCCATGTATATCTCTAT